>WAAD01004531.1:36637-95399 GCA_013389945.1 Fregata magnificens
GGGAAGAGGCCGGCGGGGGGGGGGCGGTGAAACTGGGCCCTGCTGCACCCTGGGGTGCCGCCGGCCTCGCGGCCTGAGGGGTGCCGCGGCGTTACAAATGCGTCCAGCTGGCTTTATATGTACGCGAGCATGTATAGTGACGCATGCACGGCCGCGTGTATCTTTGAGTAGATACACCCGTATGTACGTATGCACCTATGTATATACCCACACGTGGGTTTATACACTTGGCTTAGACTGTAGCTATAGACGTGGCCTAGCGCTCCTAAATGGCTCTGCGAGCACCTTGGGTCGGGCTGGCCCCAGGCAGCGCCGTGCTGCGTCGCGGGGGATGCCTGCCCCTACCAAGGTGCCTACAAAAAATAATTGCAATATTTTAAATGAACTTGCAGCTAACCAAACCAGGGAAATCGCTAGGACTTTTGTACCTAGGACAGGGGAGGTGGTAATGCAGCATTTCAGAGGGACTGGTTTACCCCGCACAATAACCACATTAACCATTTGCAGGTTTGAGGAGAAAGTCAGGATCTATTCTCAAAGTACCGTGGGAAGAGTGGAATGCAAAAATGAGTCATTTTGGCTAAAAATTACTGTGTCTAGGTCTTTCAGCAGATCCTTTCCAGTTCTCTCTCCTCTCCTGCTTCCTCTCCCCCTTCTGCAGCAAACATTTTGGGAACTGCAAGGAAATCTAAAGCCTGAATCTTTATTTGCGCAGGCCGTTCCACTTAAATATTAATTGAATGTGGGTTACAGAGCAGGGCGTTTACTATTGCAAGTGGGATGACACACACAGCAGGAGATGGGGGAAAATAAGAAAAGTACAGTCCCAGCATGATTTCTATTCAGATTTGTGATGCCATGCACCAAAGCAACCCTGCCAGCTCCAGCGTCTGGGCAAGCGGCGGCAGGAGCCCGGAGTCCCTTGACCACTGGAGGGAGCCCATATTGTGCCAGAATGCAACAGTAATACTACGTGGAAGACAAAAAATAATAAAATATGAAATATCAGATCATTGTAGTCAGAACAAAGTGTCCGGGTTGGACCATGATCTATATATATGCAAAATGTTATAAAAATCAGATGTAAACGTCCCATTGTACTTCATCAGCACAAAGAAAGAAAAAAAAATTATTAAGAACAAGGCTTTTTTTCCCCCCATGTTTTGAATGTCAGTCTGGCACATTTGACCAGGAGTGAATTCATACACCACGACAGTGGCAGACCTGGACTAGAGTGAAAATGCCCTTGTGCTCCTTGGCTTGGGCAATGTCAAGAGCAGCACCGGAGCTGCTGCACGGAGCAGGCAGCGCAGCTCCTTGCTTGCTCTTCTTACTTAAATGTAGGTCAGCGCCTATAGACTCCTTCCCACAAAGACTGCCCCAGAGCAGCAGGAGGTTGCCACACTGCTTCTTTCGAAAGAGATTTTGCTCTTCTGATAAGCCAACAACCCCAAGTAAGCAGAACAGATAAAGCCACGTGCCGTTTTCGCCTGCATATGGGACAAGCATCCCCATACTCATAATGTACCTACAGGAGGCCGCCCTAGACCAAAAACTCTGCTTGGCAATTGCACGGAGGAATGTTCCTGGTCAAATGTGGCCCTAAATTATGTGTTGTGAATGTGCAAATATTTGTAATTCAAAACACACTTTTAACACACAGATATTTCCAAGAATGGCTGGCTCCGCAGAGTGATGCCAAGTTGCTGGAGACCCTGAAATGTCAAAATGGAATAAAACTGAAAGTGATTTGTGTACTAATATGTTTTCTTGGCCCTGGCAAAATTACCATAAAAAGCATGATGTAACCTCAACCACACAGACACAGAGGGCCCGTTGTGTTTGATACCCATGTTCTAAAATACTATCTGTAACGGGTAAAAATGCATGCTAGTAAATCATTCTTTTCTTACCTGAGCTCTTTTACCATTAAATACAGGGCTTTATCCAATGCAGATTTCATGGGGGTTTTTTTCCCTGCTTTGGTCTCCCTCTGGGGTTTTGCCCTCCCCGCTCCCTTGGCTGTGCTCCCTGGGAGCTCGCAGAGATCCCGGGTGTGTTCGCAGCCCCAGTGCTGTGGGCTGAAGCTTTGCAGCGGCTGGTGACTGCTGGCACCACGTACGGTACATCTGTCCCCTAATAGGCCCCTTGTCCTGAGCTGAGCCACCGTTGCAGGACCCTGGCAGGGCACAGGCTTCTCCCTGAGCTTTGTTTTGCAGACCTGCTCCGGCATGGGAGCCATCACTTCGGGCATGTGCTACTGCCTTTGAACTCTCTCCTTTCCCCTCCCCAGCGCTCAGGTAGTCTTTTTTTGTCACACATGAGTACGAACAGATGTGATCTAGTGTGAAGGGAAGGAAAAGGGACATATGATGCCAGCGGTTCATTGCTCGCAGAGGAGGAGGAATTCCTGCACTTGCACCGCTGCCTTGTGAACCTCAAATTTCTCAATAAGCCCATGTCTCGGGGCTGTGACCAAAATGTTCACAGGGGGCTGGACATGTTGAATGGATGGACATGAGTGTGAGGAACCACACAGATATGGTGTTATCTTTGCTGAGAGTGACAAAGCTAAGCTAAGCAGAGGTTTTCATGCAAAGTGTTCCTCCACTGTAGGCTTTACACCTCCTACTTATTTTTCTATGATCCAACCAAGTACAAAAGTGGGTCAAAATAGTCACCAAGCACTTCTTACCAAGCAATAATGAGTACACACAAAATTAATCTCAAAGCCTGACACCAGCACTAGCCGTGCTTTAATGACAAATGCAACCTCATGCCTTAAGGAAAGTCTGGTGTCTGATGCTGAACAAGATTTCCTAGAGCCCACACAAGGTGAAGCTACACCTCAAAAGGCCTCACTTGTCTGAGCTGATGCTCAGAGGCAGGGTTTTATATATGGCCGCACTGGGAGGGCAGGATCCGGGACACAACAGGCTCTTCCCCAGGTTTCCAAGGGAGTTATGGATGTGCAAGACACTTGCATTGAGTCCGTTCCCTCTGAAGGATGCAAACACATCCCTCCTGGCCACCCTACCAACGAACTGCATTTTTAGGGTGAATGCTTAAATGAGCTTACAGGTCATTCTTTTTATGGAAAAACTCATTTTAATAATTTACGTTTCTCTCCCCACATTTTCACGCAAAAAAGAATAACTGTTCTTTGCCTGCTTGGTGGGACCATGTCTTGCTGAGAGACAACCACATCGGGGTGGTTGTATCCAGCTATGAAATGTCCTCTCCATGGTGCTGGCCCAAAGCAGAAAGGACTCCTGAAAACATGGTACCCTGGGTTCCTCCCAATCTCTGGCACAGAAGTTTAACATCAGCAAACCCACTGCAGTGAGCATCATCACAGGAGTCTGAAAGCCCATCTATTACCCCTAGGTTGGATGAGCTGGTTCCCCTTTTTTGTATAATAACCCATCACTTCAAACACTTGCCCAGAAAAGGTAACATCTGGATTCAATTCCCTCCCCAACCTGAGAGGCTCTAACCTGTATTTCCCACGAGAGAGATGTAGCATGATGCTAAACAGCAATCTGGTAAGGGGGAAAAACAAGGTCTTTTTTATTCTTGCTCTCCAAGCAGAGCTATTGTATAAACAAGAACACAAGTGTCCTGAGGCCAAAAAGCAAGCAAGAAGCGCATGACTCTCTTACCCTACTTGCCACAGCACACAGCAGCTGCGATAACACATTCTGCTTATTATCAATAGCTGTTTAACATTAAATACATAATCTGCCCTGAACAGAGGGGGCGGAGCCCAGGAGTTGACCCTATAGCTTACCCTATAGTTTACTGAGGGGGAGAGGATGCAATGTTTTAGAGGTTGTAACATGTGAAAGCAGCACATCGAGTTAAGACTAGAGGCTGGAAAAATGTGCAGAGATGCATCATGCTCCTGATAATAAAAGTGTTGCCAAGAATAGGTTTCTCTTGCTCTGATTTTTACCTTCATGGACATCATTTATTGGTACAAGGGGGTTGGAACAAGCAGAAGGATGACACAGACTGTTCTGGTGGCACAGAGGGTGCTCATCACCCAGGCATAGCTGCCGATGTTACAGAAAATCCACCACCGAGTGTGCAAAACGCCAGTGAAATACTGAAGTTGTTAGATCTGGCACTGGCAGGCTGATGGGGGGGACTCCAAGCCAGGTGTCTGTAATAAAAATCCTGCAGCAGAAAGGGGAAAAAAACCCGATTACCCAACCTTTCAAGGAACTAGGAGGAAGGTGCCGGTGCTTCTTTGCTGAAAAGGCCTTTCAGAAAAAGTTTTTTTCAGAGTATCCTTCACGTTGTTGATTTTTATCTTCATCCCACACAGAGCCCCATGCATGTATGGAAAGCACTGGAGCTGTATTCCTGATGTGCTCAAAACTCAAGATGCTTTTGGTTTTCCTACCTATTTGCAAGTCTCTTATCCTAATGGAAACAAAGCAGAGTTGGAGGCAGTCCACAAAAAGGTTAATTTACTGTATATACCAGTCTGACCTTTTGGTCAGCTCAAACAGCTGCACCAGAACGAAATACCCAAGGGACGAAAATTCTTCTGAAACAAGTGGTAGGGAGGAGAATATCTTCTAGCACCCCACCAGCTATCAAAACAGCAGTTAAAGGACTTGCAAATACTAAAGAAAAGAAAAAGAAACCCAAGTCCTCAGGCCAGGCACTGTCCCCTTACTGCCTCTGCAATGCCAGTGGCAGCTGAACACCATTTTGTTAGCACAAACAACAGCCTTTGTGGAGTTTTGCAGCAGGACTCTATAACCTCAAATGCTAGCAATGAAACAAGCCAACACATCTGACTCGGGTCTCCTACACTTCTGGTAGGGCGCTCCTTTATACCGCACACGCGCTAGGAAGTGCAGGCATCACCCTCACGCCAACACCTCCTGTTCCCAGGAGCTCTTCATGGCAAAGGATGGCAGAATGGCAAATGCTTACGGCTGCAGCTTGTTTCTAAGCAACTGCTGGGCCTTCTACTTCAACGTCCAAGGTAAAAATGAGTTATTATAGCCCAAGAAACATGGATGAGACAAAAATAAGATTCTTGAGCAGTTTTCATGAGACCAGGTGATGGATCCAATGGTAAAAGAGTTTTTCCCAATGTCCTGGCTAATAATCACAGGAATAATTGGACCTCTCTAAAATCTCCCCGTATTTTCGGAGGGCCATAACAGCCACTTCTTTCTTTCTTTGATTAAGCTGGGGATAGTGGCTGCCGCCTTCCATCCCGTTGGTAGCAGAGAACGTTTTGAAGGGGGTTGATGCCAATATAATGTACGTTTATTGCCTGCCATGGGATCTTTGGGTGAAAATGCTCTGATGTGATGACTATTATTCTGCACAGACTTACCAGGTATCAACATTTCGGGCTGGATTGTACGTAGGGCAGCTTCTGTATTCCTGACAGAGCTGATAAGATTTATCCCTGGGGTGAGGAGGTGGGAGAGAAAGAATTGCTTGTGACAGATACTAGTCATGTCGCTTAATGAAGTTTTGCAAGGTGTTCAGAGACAGCAGGATGGGGTCAAATCAGGGAAGGTCACGCTGCTGGAAGCTGCAGTCCTGAGTCAAGACCTGGCTTCTCCTCAGAGCCTGTCACTCTGCTCCCTAACTCGGCTGGCAGAGTTGCTCAGATTGCAAAGAATTTATTGACACCCACCCACCATCCCTAAAGTTTTATGGCAATATAGATCCATTAGAAATCCATTTTACAGAGGTATTAAAATAACGAAGGTGAGAATTAAGAGAGTAGCACGCTCCTTGGAATACTCACTGATCATAATATACTGCTTTAAAGAAAGTTATCATGCAGTCCCCTTAAAGAAAGTTATCAATTAGTCACTGTATCAGACATAGGAGAATTGTTCCCTGAAGAGGATTTTAGGAGGAAAGCCATTGACTAAGTGATGAATTTATCACTAGGGGTTGCATGGCTTCATGGATTAAGATGACATGGCACAGGGGACTCGGAGAGCAGCCCAAGAGCCTGGTGACTCCCGAGAGGTTTGGGAGGGCTCTCTGCACTGCACAGACATCGGAGTGGGGTGAGATGCCCACGCTGCTCCCAGGCAGGGTGATGGCATGGTCAGGGAGGAGACGTGACCCCAGTGGGGTGGATCAGAGCTCCCACATGTCCAGCCAGCTTGGGGTGCCAGGCAGACAGGCCCACAGCTGCCTGTACCTGCCCGCGAAGAGCCGCCGTGTTGGCTTGGGAATGCTACCTCATGCTTTCCTTCCCCCACATCTTTCCAGACCACCATAACGCGCTGTGTAAGAGAAAAGCACTATGGATTTTCTGATGCAGATGCCCCACTGAAACCAGGGGACATCAGAGCTGATATAAAACATGCATCAGTCGGCATATGCATAGGGGAGACTTGCCCATCCCTGCAGCTGAGCTGTGAAACGCCCTGGGGCGAACCAACGGACAACAAAAGCTGAAGTCAAAGTACAAGAATCCAGCATCCACTGAGGCCAGTGGGAAGATTTTAAAACAACATTTTTATACCCTGAAAGTGCTCTGGCTTTCTGCTCTGTTCAGCACTCCCTTGGCTCCCTGGCACACGTGGTGCATGGATCAACATACCAATAGACTCCCTCCATCCCAGCTAAACTCTTCATTGCAAATTGGCTACAAGGATTAGGTTTTTTTCCATGTGTTTTTTCATCATTTCTCCTGCAGGCACTGGGAGAATACAGTATTCCCCTACAGGAAGCTGCTGTGTCCATGCTGGTTCTCTCATGGTGAAGGGACCAAGTGATCTGGCCACTGGAGGATGTCCCTTTCCTCTACAGACATCCGCTCCACAATGTGCTGGAGGATGCTGCATCCTGGAGGATGCCTGTCCTACTTGCCTCCTGCAGCTCAGCTGTGCAGTTCAGATCACTGAACATGGGCAGAGGAAGGAGCCACTGGGTAATGGCTTTTCTTGGTGGACAAACATCGCCTGGTAACGTCACATCTACACACGATGAGTCCACATGAGCCCGTACCCATCCTGGCAGTCTGGGGGGGGCAGCGCATAAGAAAGAGAGTTATGGTATGAAAAGGTTGTGAACGTTTTCTAAACTTGGGGGAAAACACGGTATTCCCGTTAAATTGGAATAAACTTGCAAAATACTTTGTTTTGATCCAAATCTATATTTCTCAATGCAAAAACGTTTTGTGAGCAAAAAGCTGCCCTCCTCTATTGCTGCATGGCTGCAATGGCTCCTGGGGTGACCGTGGGCAGTCACCCGCCGCCCACACCTCACTTGGCTCAGCTGAGCAGCTCAGCAAAGCCCTGACAAATTGTTAAGCTCTCCTGAGATAAATAATCACAAACAAAAATATTTGTCTTTACTGTGGGGATTTGTCTGTGCATAATTATGCATTAATCATTATGAGGACTACAGGAGAGTTTTACACATGTAAATATGTTCAGTTAATTAGACAGGACTGCTTTTGGTTTGTTTCTTCTCTGCAGTCTGATCCTGAAGTCATCAAACACTCCTGGATCATGAGTTGGGTTGAACAAGATACGTGGGGAAAACAGTTCTCTCCTTCCCTGTAATGCAGCTCTGGTTATCAATATATATTCCTTTAAAATAGTTCTTATAGCTTTTCTGTTAAAGCCTCAAGGTGCTTCACGCACATTGCAATGCAACGCAACCTTCACACTGTTCTCTCATGTACGTGTCTTCAAGGGGAGAGTCAGATGTATTTCTCAGGTAATACAATATAAGACATTTTTAAGAGCAGCAGCTTTTAGTAATCTTCTAGCATCTTCTCCTATGTATGACAGAGTCTATTAATGTCATTTGCATGAGAAGTACACAATAAATCTTTCATGCACAGTTTAGTACAGGTTAAGTGTAACAGCCTAACAGTGATTTTCTATAAGAAAATCAGAGCAGCTCATCAACTGGTGTAAATCAGCGTTGCTCCATCAAAGCTACTGAGTCACACAAACTAATCGCTTGGCCCAGGGGAAAGCTTTAGGCAAAAAAGCAGCAGGGGAAGAGCACAATTCGTGCCACACTTGAAGGACTTTTTAGGAGAGCTTCTCTCCTAAAAACCTCTCCAAAGGAAAATCGCACAAGCAGTGGGGCCAAGACGGCCCGGCTGGTCCAAGGTCATCACTGCTTCAGTGAAGCCCCTTGGCTCTGCAGCAAGCAGGCTCCCAGAGGGTGAAGGGCATTTTTGGAGAGCCAGCCCAGAGGCGGAGGGCAGGGAGCTCTGTGGGAAACCTTTGGCTTGCCCTGGCTGCAAGGGTGGGAGAAAGATCAAGTTCCCCAAGAACCTGCAGCTGACATTTAGGCGACAGCCTTAAACAACAGCAAAACGGGATTTTAAGACAGTCTGGTGTCCAACCATTTATTGATCTCCATTTCACTGGTTAGTTATCCTCCACGTTTGGACCACTGACCTCATTTGCTAATGGGAGGAGGCTGTTACCTGCCCCCGGGGCAGCATGGCAAATCCCCCTGGCAGGAGGGAAGAGCTCAGGCCATGGGGCTGGTGCGGTGTGGGACGGCCAGAGATGCCAGCCGGGGAGGGGGGGGACTACCCTGCTGCGCCCAGCGTGGTCCCTTATCTCTGGAAGGGAAAGGAAATTCCTTCGCGGTGATGTGGAATTTGTCACCGGCTCTGGAAATGGGCCGTGTGGGCATGAGACACGGCCAAGGGGTCCCTGGAGGGGGGTTGTTCAAGCTTTGTGCTGAAAAAAACCCCACATTGTCCTTCACCAGCACTGATAACTTATTGTCTGTCTGCGGGTGTAGGCACTGAGCGTTTCAGCTTTGCTAAGGCAGGAGGTAAATGCGAGTGCAGCTTTGCTGAAAGATGAAGATCTTTCTCCTCCCCCCCTCTTTTTCTTTTTTTTCCCCCTCTTTTTTTTTCAGTCTGGTTCTTGTTCTCACTGCGGCGGCATGTGGGACAGAGGCTCATTGTTCCTGCTGCTCAGGAAACACGCTGCAGGACTGATCTTATTAGAGCTCAGGCCATGCCCGGGCCAGCTGGGGAGGGGCCGTCCAGCACATCCTCGGGGGCTCAGTGCGGGGCGCAGAGGGAGAGGCAGCCCGCATTCCCAACTGCCTTGGCTCATTTCGGACGCTTGGCACCACTTGCCCAGGTCCTGATTCTTGGCTGCAGTTTCAGGGCCTTGCTTGTGCTCGGTGCCTTCGAATTGAGTGCTGGGTAGTTCAAGTTGAACAGGAAAATTCAATGTGAAAATGTAGAGTGCTGCATCCAGGATCTCTGCTTTTAGAGCAGGGAGGTGCTCTAGCAGGAGTGGCAATACTGCAATGGCAAGGAGTAAGCATAAACAACTCGGTTGGGTTTAACCTGATTTGCCGAAGAAATGAAGCTCGTACAGTCATGCTGCCGGTTTCTTCCCACTGTCCCCCACTCACTTTGGAAAACAACATTTTCTGTGCTTGACAGAGAAGTCAGGAAGATGTTAAGATCCTATAAATTTTGCATGTAGGGGGAAAAAAGACTAGAGGAGGGTCCCCGCCGAGATGCAGAGTGACTCATTGGCAGTGCTCCTGCTTTGACTGACAGCCAGCCAGGCAGCACCGGACTGCTCTGCATGGCCCCATCCTGGCTGTGCCACTGCTTGCCCAGAGGATGGCAAGAGGAGATGTGGGTGCTGGAGCTCTTCCAGCAGGCAAGAGATAGGGGCTTATGTCAGATTTGGAGGAAGGGCGTAATTTATCCCGCTGGTTCTGGAACGACTTACACAAAAGTTAACTGAAAGCTCAGAAAAATCAAGCTGATGTCACCCATGTGGATGGTGTCTTCCCATTCTCCAGTAAAGAGCTGGCACAAGCAGCATCACCCACAAGTCTGCCCCATCCAGCCCAGCTGTGGGTTTCAGCCCCAAACTGGAAGAGTCGCTTCTTCCGAGGGCATCTCAGTCCCTGGTGCCTGCTCACTACTTTCCAGCTTTGCTGCCTTTGAGCACCGCGGGAGCACTTTCTGCCCAAGTCCTGGACAGCGGCAACGAGCATGGAGGTACCAAAGAGATGGCAGCACTGCCTGGTGCTTTGCCTTTACAGCTCAGGACATCATCAGGATCAGGAATATTTTAGTCACTGTGATTTTGCTATTAAACGTGATTTCCGTCAGGCAGTAAGGGCAGGCACCACAGCATACAGATTCTTGGGTACGTGTGCTCTTTATGGATTCTACATCTCCTGTCCCTCCAAAAGACCCAGCTCACCCATGGGCTGCAAGGAAGGTCTGTGTCTTATAGACTTATTTTTAATGCAACAGCTGAAATCTGTCCGAGTTGCTCAACTCTGCCTGATCTCAGCGGAGTTGAATCTTTTAAATGCTCAGGTACCAGAAGGAAGTTGCACATTCCCAGGCTATTTATTTGTTACTTATAGAGGACATCATTTTGAATGCACTGGCTAAATAAGAATTAATTGTGTTAAAAATTCAGGTTAACGAATGCTATAAGAAGTTGTCTAAAGGGAAATAAAAGGGAAAAAAAGTCTCAGGCACTAATGATTAGAGCAAAACCCTGATGTTAGGAGGACTTCATCTCTGTGGAAGCAGGTTACTCATCTTTTCCAGAAGATACATGCATGCATTGCAAAATGTTTATTTTGTACTCTCTGAAGTGGTTAATCTACATGCGGAGCAATGAAAAGGTGGCTTATTAGGCTAATTGCTAATAAAAAAAAAAGAAAAAAACCCACAACTACTGTGAGCAAATATTTAAAAACAGATGCAGAAGGCTGTGAAAACAAACACAACCTCGTTTTTCCATGAAGTTTTCCCACCAGAAATCACGCAGTTCAAAGAGACGTCCGGTTAATGTGGTACCTCCAGGCTCCTGGCGCTGGAGCTGTTCATTAGCCGCTTCGTAATTCTGTGATGCAGAACTGGATTAATGGAAAGGTGACTGGGAAGCCACCGAGGGACCTGCTAATGATACTGCTTCGTCCTTAGAGAAGTCCTCTCTAGCCTTGCCCACGTGTGGCAAAACACACACCATCAGGATACAATGCCACATAATCGCAAGAAAACACTTTTGAGAGGGGAAGAAGATGTCATCGCAGAGTGGTGCTGGGAACTGGCAAAACCCAAGATGGAAAAATAATTGCATGCATGTTTTTTAATACAACAGGATTCCCCCAAGCTCATTAAAGCACATGGAAGTTTTAAAACCTGTATTACTTTAAAAATTAATTTACAGCTGTGGGGCTTGGTGGCCCAGAGAACATTAAAATGATAAATCCGGAAAGGTGATGTGAGCAGAAAGGAGGATTACTTTGGTCACAACATGGCCTCTCGAAGCTAGGAAGGCGAGATGTTACAGTTCTGTTGGCTGTCCAACCTCTGCAGTGCCGTTTCTGGGCTTAACCCAGATTTTAAAATATTGTAACAAATTATTAAAATTTCCTCCCAAACGATGTGTGATCCAGGAACGATCTTGGTGCCTCTCTGCTTCATTAGATACCGGCTTACGTGGCAAGGAAGGTGATATGACCCAACCTCCGCTTGCTGGACTGCAGGAGAGCCCCTGCAGAAGCTGGACTTCTGCACCGGCTCAGGTCCACCTTCCAGGGGCTGAGCAGCTCCGCTGCTGTGCTCCCCTGCTACAGCACCCTGCAGCAAGCTGGACAGACTCAGAAACGCCCTGATTTCCCCTGCTTGACGGCAGCCTCCGAAGACAAGCCATGCCTGTCTGAAACCATGGCAGTGTGGCGGCTTGCCCAGGGGCCGGGATGGGGGAGCAGGCGCTTGCACAGCTCCTGGCATGCCGGGTCGGTGCCAGGTGGGGAATCCTTCACCCTGCACAGCCATCACCCTTGGTTGGGGCATCCTCAGCTGTGGGAAGGGCCACGGACAATGGTGGGACAAAGTGAGGCAGCTCTGCCGAGCCCCACAGGGGATGGACCATCTTTTTTCCCGCTGTAGATTTGTACGATGCCAAGCACCAAGTAACACGGTGTGTTAGGTACCACAGAACAAAGGCTGGAGGCAGGTTGTATTCAGCTCACACCAGCTACCTCTGTTTGCTGGGAAGAAAGGAGCCCTTTGTTTGGAAACAGCAGCTACTCCCACAAAAACACGCATGGGGCGTCTGCGCGTGCAAAAGCCCGTGTTATGCACAAAAGCGATTTTGCACAAAATGGTACCTCTTCCCCCTGGCGGTAACCTAACGGGTGCGCACAGTGCGAGCTGGCAGGGTGCAGGGAGTGCTTGCCAATTATCTGGAGGTTTGAATGTGCGGCCGGGGATGAAATCGCAGCCCAGGAATGTGCTGCTTCGCACAGCCCTGGCAGAGCCCACAAAACATACCCACTCCAACTGAAGGTGGGCTACCTGCCTGCTTTTCAGCTACTGAAGCATGAGCCAGGCTGCACAGCCAGCTTACACTAACATATATCAAAAACTCCAATACCCGGCTTGGTGCTGGCCCCGGGAAGGTGCAGCCGTGGATGTGACTGGGCTCATATGCATCCCTGCATCCCCCATGCTGGCATCACACCACTGCCGTACCAGGAATTTCCTACGTAAAGCTGGTTTCCCCCTGCAGAGAGTATGACGGGTCCCTGGGCTATGCCTGGTGCTGCCCAGACGTGCTGTGAGACCCGCAGGTATAACGAACCCAGTTATTAGTGGGGAGAGGGACAGCCCTCACCTCAGACACCCCTTCCTGCAGGCCAGCCTCTCTGCTGCTGCATTTATTATAACATGCTTCTCGTTTCCTTCTCTTACCCAACAAATTAACTTTAACAGTAAATTAACTTTATTCTTTTGCTGGTTAGCCTGTCAAATAAGAGCAAGGCAGATTTTTCCACTGGCCCATTAAGGGAGGCCCTGCGCCTGGCCAGCAGCGCGCAGTGACTCACAGGGTTTCAGGCTGCCTATTGAAGGGACCGGAGCCCGAACAAAGCCCCCATTCACTCCAGGGCTCAGCTAGTTTTTCTTTGAGCCCTCACTGCTTTATTTTTATTCTTTCCCAAACACTGTTGGCTAATTTCATTGACAAAATTCATAACTTGGGGTTGGAGAGCTCACTCTTATTCATCTACGAGCGCTGGGGGGGTTTGTTTTTCTTTTCCATGCTGCCTATCTTGCCTTGTTCTCTGCATCCTCCTGAAGCCGTTTTCCAGCCTGCGCCGTGCTGAGGGATGGAGCCGAGGGACACAGCCCTGCATGCGGCGTTTAGGCGGTCCTCAGCTTCTGGAATGGAGAAGAAAAAGCACCACGACAAGATCTGAACCTGAAGCAAGAGGGCGATGCTGGGGGCAGCACGGACAGGACTGAAATCATGCACTACAGAATTGAGTGACCCCTTGAAGTACACAGCAAACATTTAAAAACAAAAGCCTATTTAGCTTTTATATTTGCAGTGCTCTGCATCCAGTCCAGTTAATTACAGCTATTTAAAAACATCTGCATTTCATAAAGAACTAACTTTCCTTCCCCTCAGGCTGCCCCTCCTGAGACATCTCTCTCCAGGCTGCCGCGTTACACAGTAATTATAATCCCCAAGTACCTGACATCACCACCAAGTGCAATGCATTATGGTTTCAAAAGCAAGAGAAACAATATTACTCACGATGGGTCTGAGCCAAAATCTCAGCTCCAAACACCATCATTTTTTTTGGCAAAGTTCAGAGTCGGAGCCCAACGTGGCAGCCGGGGCCCCCGTGTAAATGTTACAGACGCAGAATGGAGGAGTTGTTTTGTGCTTTGGTAAAAAAGAGGACATTTCGCCTGCCTGCTGACCCCGAGGGTTTTAAATACACGCAAGCAGAGAGCAGGGCACGACTGCAAGCCACAGCAGTGTCGCCACACGATCAGCAAAGAGCTCGTACAAACACTATGTTGGAGGTTAGAAACAGCCTTAGCGGGAGCCAGCCTCTGCCCCGAAAACCACCTCTGCCCTTCTGCTCTCCCAGGGCATCGCTGGGAGACCTGCAACCCCCTCTGCTGCCTCTGCCCCGGGAGCCACAGCCCCCTCGTCCCATCCAGCCCAGTGCACACGAGGGACCTGGTGCTAGGATTTGCCAGACCATCATTTTGGAAAGTGATGCAGGCTGGACCAAAAGCAGCCTCCGGCAGTGGGAGCAAGCAGGCATTACCCCGGGCATCTGCCCATGCTGCCTGCACCAGCCCAGCATCAGCACAGTGAATACCCCAGAAAGTCTGGTCCTGGGGGAAGGCACTAATGTCAGTGCAAGCTGTTGTGGGCTTGTTCCAGCTAGAAGGAGGCAGAGTCTGCCTCTAAAGAACCTGCAACAAGCTTATGTATGTTATATATATACATACAAACATACATTAATAATATATACACGTCATTTGATTTACAGCCACCAAAGTGCACTCAGCTGATACTAAAGCAAAGTCCTTAATGGCGTTTTACACAGCAAATCCCTTTTCTCCTCCTCTCCAGCTGCAGAGGCTGGTCCCAGGGTGAGAGCACGGCTGCAGCATCAGCCCCGCTGACCTGCAGGAACACCCCCCACAAGCCGCCGCCTTTTTGCTTTGCTAAGCTCTCCAGGCCAGGTCTCTTTTCTCGTTCATTTATCGGCTTGTTTCCCTGCAGAGAGGCAGTGGTTAGAGGAGAAAGAATGTGTTTTTCAGTCCACAGAGCAAGCAATTTACTTTTTAAGGTTGTTTGCCAAAACCACATTCCTGCTTCAGCTTCCAGTCCGAGCAGAGGGGAGGCTGAGATCAGAAACGAGAGTTGTGGGCTGATTTTGCTCAACCAGTTGTGCTCTCTTTGCCTTGTGTGAGAGCTGAGCACACTCAAGGGTTGAGACGTCCTCTGCACGTTCACATCTGAACAACAAGCAGGGAAAGAAAAAACCACAAGATTTCCTCTGCAGTCAGCAATACCCAATAAATTCACAGCAAGAGCAAGCCTTTAAAAGAAAAAAAAAAATTTAAAAATCCCCCAAAGCAAACATTTTATCCTATCCTGGTCTAATTGGGGAATAAACTTAACAACTAGTTTTAAGGATGAAGTGAAAAGGAAAGGGATAAAAGCACGTCAAGCCAAGCGCTGCACCCTGCCGTGATCACAAGCAGCAGGCTGGGTTTGCATCTCTGGAGGAACCGGTGGCTCTGTTTGTCGGGCTTCGAGTCAGCGTGGCTGCAGCAGGAGTCAGGCCCTTCGCTCTCCTACACAGCTGGTGGGAACTGGGTGCCTGCCACCACGAGAAACCTCCGAAGCCAGGTGCTTGGAAAACAATGAGCAGCCTCAACTGGGAACCGCTGGGAAGGGGTTGGAGGATTGCGAGCGCCAGGCTGGGCTCCATCTCCCTTATCTCGGGTGCCGCTCGACTCAGCTTAATGGGATGATTCCTGGTTGATAACTGCATACGCTGTCCCTTGGCCCCAAAGTAGCCTTAAAAGTGCCTCGGACGGGCAGCAGACGATTTTGCATGTATAAAAGGATCCTTCGGTAATGCAGAGACATCGTAAGTACCACTGTGACCTGTGGGGAGCCAGGCTGGGGGTGGAGAGTCTGGCTGGGGACATAGGGACTGACCCCCGTCTTCCCTCTGTCCGTGCTTTGGCTGCCTGCTGAGCTGCCTCCAGTTGCCTGCTGGCTTAGGGCCACCTCTCCATCTGGACATGCCCAGCCCCTGATGCAAGAGTGCCCCTCACCATGGCCACTTAGTGCAGCTGAAAAGGCTGGAAGCGGGACTATTGCACGCCCAGGTTTCCCTCAGCATCTTCACTTCTTCCCAAAGCCCCGCTGGGTCTCTGAGCGTCACAAAACTCTCCCAACCAGAGCAGATTGGGAAACGCCTGGTGCCGTAAGAGAGATGGTGTGATCAAGGTGATGGTCCTGGGGTGCCTCGGACTCACTGTGGCTGGGCAGGTCACCCGTGGCGTTCCCCGGGGCTGTGTGGGTGCCCTGCTCTGTTTCCCAGGTCCTGGAGGTGCAGTGCCACCGAGAAAGTCCCTGGGGAGAAGTGGCACAGCCCCAGCATGTGGGGATGTTGCTGGCAGTCAGCCGTCCCCTTGCAACTCTCCCTCAACTTTGCAAACCTCCCAAAGGCAGTCTGCCATCCCCAAAATGGGAATGATTCCTTAAGAAAAGATGAGAAGTCTGTACTTGCTTATCTTTAAAGAGCAGTTTAGCAAAAAAAAGATCTACTTTTGAGACCTGCTTCTGCTTTCCTCACTTTCACTTCCACAAACCATCCTCCCACCTCTGCTGCCTCCGGAGCAGCCCAGCCATGTGCCTGAGCAGGCCTCCCCTCCCGGGGTGCTGGCTACCCTCTTGTTTTCAGGTGTTATATCACATCAAGGACAATTAAACATACATTGATGCTGCTCCTAGATGGGTTTTTCCTGTACACGACAGTTTCTGGTCCTGCAGGGAAGCGATACAAAGCCCCGTGGACGGAACAAACAGGGTCCTGGCACTGTGGCCCATCCTCTTCAAGAGCTGGTGGCCCCTTTCACCAGCAGTGCTGGGGATTATTCTTAAATTAAGTCTCTTCGCTAATTTTTTTCCTCTCCCTATTGCCTCTCCCTTCTTCCATCTACAATCCTTTCATCCTGCATGCTTGGCTTGGTGTCAGGGCCCCAAGGCACCAGCCCTCACCCCCTGCCCAGGATGCTCAGACAGCTGTGGGTTGCACTGGCTTTTGTCCAACCCGGAGCATCCCAGAAAAGCCCACTGGTGCAAGGGAAAAGCTTCAGTGCTCCTCACTACCTCTCCAGCAAGCCCAAATGCTGTCCTCCCCATGGCCTTTAAATCACAATCAGGTGCACACTCAGCACCTAACAGGCAGTTTCCCAATACCCAGCTGGGTGTTTTCCCCTCCGTTCCCGCAGCAGCACAGGAATAGGGAGGCACAGCCCGTCTTGGCAGGCTGGTGTGTCTTTAGGGCAAATACATCCTTCAACGGGAAGGAAAAGGATATGTCTTTCTACATGCAGAGAAGATAGAAAAAAAAAAAAAAAAAGGCAGCTTATTGTATACCAGAATACCTTCCTCCCTCACCAAAGGTCAAACTTAGATCCAATTTCAGTCAGGAGGGAGACGTCTGTCAGACAAGCACTAATCACTATTTAGTATTCATATTCACCTATTAGAAGCTCCATGCTGTAAACATGTCTATGAATTAACAAGGCATCTGGCCTCTCTTATACAATATGAGCAGCTTGGATCATGAAGTGTCTGCAGAAAATAAAAAGTGCCTTCCATCTGTCTCTCCCAAATATCACTGCTATCACCAAAGCAAACAGACCCGCTCTTCCAAAGCACCGCGCATCCCCCCTCCCCCAGAACGTGTTAGTCAAACAAAAACAAGCATTTCACAGAGAGCGCTTGACAGATCTGAAATGACTCTGAGGAGCGAGGCGCAAATTAAGAACGGGGGAAAAATTAGCTGAAAAATAACAGGGGGAAAAAGCTTCCTAATAACAAAGTCTCTTCTTAGCATTCTGAGTAATTATCCATAGCGCTGGCACTGCCAACACCATCAGAAGGTCAGCGCTACCCAGCAGAAGATGCATGGGCACACCGGGAACACGGTGTGGGAAATGCTGTCCCCCACCATTTATACCTTTGGGGCTCACAGTGGAGAAGATTGCTGGGGGATCATGATGACCCTTGGAAGGGCCAGAGACTCACCTCAGTCCTGCAGCACGAAAAAGGCCAAACCCAGCTAGCCTTGAGCCATCAAAACTGCCCTGGGCGAAGGCCACGTGCCTGACTGCTAGGGGAGAGCTCAGTGTGACCCACCAGCTTCAGTGATGCCACCGTAGCAGACTGCAAGCCCCATCCCAGGTCCATGGGCTGTTTTCTCCCTCTAAGTCAGAGCACTTCAGCTTATGACTCGGCTCTCCTGTTGTCTATGAGGAACACACGAGAGCTAAAGGTGGGTAATTTGTGCCTATTCCTGATCTGGAGGGAGAAGGGGCGATTCCAGAGGAGCTGTGTTGATGCAGGACATCAAGGCGTGCTGCTGCCATTGACTAGGAATGGAAGCTGCCCCAATGGCTGCAGGAGAGGAGAGCTGGTGCAGCCCCTGTGATGGTCCCTGCTGGGTTAGCGAGTGCGGTGGGGCTGGTTGGGCTCTCTGGGGCTGTCACTCGTGGGACAGCGGGACCAGCGTCAGAGCTGGGGCAGGAGACCTCCCACCCCTACAATACCAAGCTGCCTCCCTTGCCTCTGTGTTCCGCCATCTCACTGCCTTTCCTCCCCTGGTTTCCCAGCTCACTCCAGATTTCAGCTCCAGTGCTTCCCAGGGAAACCTGGCTGCTGGCAAACAGGGCGGCTTTCTGCTGGCTTAGCTCTTGCCAGGGTCTGGATGGGCGTTGGGGCAAACATGGGAGCTGGGGCAGTGAGGATGTAACTTTTGGTGGCAGCTGCTCACGCGAGAGGCTCCTGGGTCCCCAGGACACCGCCTGTGCCCTTCCTAAAGCCAGCGGCCTGAAACCAACTCAGGCTCCTCTGTCTCAAGGGAAGGGAGGGTCTACTCTAAAATCTAGCTTTGTTTTCAGAAGATAAATTTAAACAAAGGGGAAGGAAGAATGAGGTTCATAAATCAGGCAGGCCTGAAAATGAGGCGTGAAAAATGAATGAATAGAGCGTGGGTGCGAGCACCGCTGCCCCAACCTGCTCTGCTGACACAGCCCACCCGCGGCTGGCAGCCCAAAGCCAAACCCTTCCTGCAGCACCGAGCTCACCTCCGCCGCTGGAGACAGACCTGTCGGCTCTCTGATAATTTTTCTCTTACCCGGTTTGCATCTGCACAGAAAACACCCTCTCTTGGCTTTAAACTTGAGCTGCTGGGGGTATGACAGGCTGGGTGGGCTCCAATCCATGTGCTCGGCAATGCCAGGCTCTGCCTCACTCCTTTTCCCATTCCAGTTTTAAATAACTTTTTTTAGTAAAAGGCCAACTCTTTGGATTGCCTGATATTTTAAAGCATAAAACCAGGGGAGCAGAGGGAAGTAATGGCTTTCTGGAAGTGGTTCTCACATCCCCAACACGCATGCATGACAGAAAGAAGAAAACCAGGAGGTTTCCAGACCTCCCAGCTGCAGACGTCTTAGGAATTGGCTACGTCAGATTAGCCTCTCTTGGCTTCCTCCCTGGCCAACTAGCTGCTCCTGTAACAGTGATGCAGAGAAGTCTAGCTCCTCCAAATGATCCTCTGGGAGAGCATCGCTCTGGGAATGGGGCTGAGGCAGCCTGGCTTGGTGATGCACTAAGGCCACCCTAACATCGGGAGTTGGATCTGCACGTCTGCCATAAGGCTTTGGTGTGTTGACTCCACAAAGTGCAGACCTAGTTCGAATCAATGAGAAACCCTCACAACTTGGAAGCCTCCAGAATCAGGTCTAAGTGCATTGGTGATCATGGCCACAAATGTTTGCCCTTTGCAAAGCAAAAAAGCTCCAACCAAATGAACCCAACATGGCTGCAGTTGCTGTGCTGGGACCTGAAAATGCAGGTTCTGAAAATACCCACCTGTGTCATTTGACATGCAAATATTTCAGAGAAATAATTCAACCCATGTCTTACGAAGAAATGGTGGGAGAGTTGCCGGTGGCTGAGAGGCAGCCCAGAGCAGCCGGTGTTGAGCTGGAGAAGGTTGGAAGGAGGGAGAAGGAAGAATAAAGGTGGGAAAATTTGGTTTTAGCTTCCTGTAAGATCATCTGAAGTGGCCCCATCTGGGGGACCTGGTGACTGGAGAAAGGTCTCACTAAGCGTCACCATTCAGAACATCACCAGGATCCTTCATTACATCCTTCTACTGGGGAAAAGCTTTTGAAAAATAAGTGTTTTCCTTGCCATAAGGATTTACCTACCGCTGTTACACCACATTAACCGCTTGCACTGCTGCAAAAATCTGACACAGAAGCTTCACAGCTGCCAAAGCTGCACTGCCAGCTCCAGGGCCAGGACAGCACCTATGTGGTCCTACAGGACCCTGGGACAGGAGCAGGTGCAGGTGGCTCTTCCCAGCCCCGGGATGGCAGCAAGCCCTGGGGCTGCCCTCCAGCCACACTGCTGCCTGACCCCAGTCCTGGGCCACCAAAATCAATAGGGAATTTGTCACTGGCCTCATTGGGGACAGGATTGGGCTCTGCATGCACAAGGAAACTCTTCGAGCATGAGAGCTAATTTAAAAGGAGTTCATCTCCTTGTGTTCACAGACCTGAAGCAAGGAAAAAGCATGACAGATTTTGGTATATTTTAACTGAATTATTGTCCGCTGGGGATTGAGCTAAGACCACAAACATTATTTCACTTTCTAGCGAGGCTACAGTGATGAATATCGGTTTCAAAGGCAAAAAGTTGGGTTGTTCTTGTTTCTAATCATGAGTCATTCCTCCTCCTTTGGAGGTTAAGCGTGAATATCATGGTACTCGGACGCTGAAACAAAGACTCCCATCCCTTAGTACAGCATACGGGCCGGCAGGTAAATGCAGCAAAGCTTAAACCACACATATCAAAATGCAACAGAATTTCACACTAGGCTCTGTTAAAAATATTCTGTTTAATTGATTTTTTTAAAAATCTATTATGCTGCTCTAGGCACAGCTATTGATCTGCAGTGCTGGAGGAGTAATGAAGAAGCCTTCAAATCAATAAGGCCAAAGTATATCTCAAACTGTATCTGCTCCACCAACACAACAGGGATGTGGCCAGTGAAATTCCCTAGATGGGGCTGGGAGTATGAACAAACCTGTTCTGATGACTGCAAAGATTTATTTCTATTGGCATAAACATAACTAATGAAACCCTGACGACTCTTCACTTCCGTGAAAGCTGATAATATACCGCGGTGCTCACAATGAAATGAGCAAGAACACATTTGCAAAGGAGGAAAAAGCCCAACTCCCTCAACCGTGAGCTGTATTTTCTTCTTGGTGCCCTTGATTTTCCTGCGCCCCCGCCCCCCAGCTGGGATAATATTTCTTCTTGGAGTTCTCGTATGGGTTTTAACACGGCTTTTGTAAGTCTCCAAGGCTGGAGTTTTAGGTTTTCTTTTATCCCTTGCTGTCAGGATGGAGTAGGTAGGCAGCTAAAATCACAAGCCGATAATATTGTTTGGGGCTAACAGCCTTATCTTATCTTGTTCGTTTTATTCATATTACCTTAGATAAGCCACCTGGGGCCGCACACAAGCAAGATTCAAGGAAGTGACCTCATTAAAGTTCAGATGCCTATTTACTGTAATAAGAACAGCTGGACTATCACAGCCACACTTTGAACTTGCCTGGCACTTTCCATTTGACGCTTTGACTTGATCCCTTTCACACTTCACAGCACAGAGGAATGGAGGAGCCAGAGTTAATCAGCACTGCGACTTTTCCTCCAAAAGGCCTGGGATTACAAAAGCGGTTTTGCCTGCTGGACATTGAGTGTTTTTGCAAGCTGCGGCTGCAGGGTGATGGCCAGCGGTGCACAGCCCAGCAACCCCTGGGCATGGTCTGCACCCCCCCACCCCACCCCGAGCCTGGGATGCTTTTGCTAAAGATCCCCCATTGATGGAGAAGAGCTGCTCAAAATGCAATCAGCACTTCATTTCCTAACTGAAGCTGATGTTGGGGGAGATCTGTTGGTTCTGCTTTTTTAACCCAATTAGTCAAAGCAGCAGATCTAGCACAGGGGCAGGTTTGCCTCTGCACGAGTATTTGCTTCTGTCCTGCTCAGGCGCTGAGGTTGGCTGGAACAAGCTTCATGCAGGTTTAAATCAGCATAGCCACGGCCAGGGCAGAGAGATCGCACTGCTTTAATTACACAGGACTCAGAGGGACGTGCGGTGGTGGCACGGCTGGGTGCAGCCTCAGGAGCACATGCGCTGCTCAGTGCCGTGCTGGCTCCAGTTGAGGACTGTGACAGTCACTGAACGCTTCAGTCAGTTTCAACCAGCAAATTAATTTAATTTTTTTTTTTTTTTAAAACTGAACCTCCGAAGTTTAAAAATATGGTAATGCAATTAGCAGCTTTGGCAGGCTAATGAAGCCACTTTAAACCCTTGCAAAAATACCATTAAAAGAGAATGCTTAAGAGCCTCTTCAAACTTTCCAAAATGAGAAGTACGTTCGTATTCAGAAGATGCCAATCTAGTCTCCTTTCTCCAAGGTTCAAGATTAATTAGGGACTTGTTTAGTGCATGAATGAGGAAACAAATGAACTCTTGGATCGCAGAGCACTGGAACCAATTTTTTAATCATTTTTTTTCTTTACAATTACATTCCTATCAAGAAAGTCTTCATTAGACTTTCTGTCACGGGGCCACATCATGTCAGGTAACTATTACAAGTGCTTGGCTTTCACGCAAAGATTGAACAATATGAATTTTCTCAGAAATAAATACATGAGATATATATTTAACACAGTATTTTCTCATTAAATTGCTATTGCATTTTCATAATAAATGTATATAACCCTTCCTCCAAGACTGCCTTGAAACAAATGGTTTAGAAAAGACCAACAATATCTTCCCCTTTCCAAAACCAGCCTAGCTAGTTAAAGATTACCTTTGAGAAATATAGTACTGCCTGATATAAGAAGTGCCATACAACAGAATGGGATTACTAAGGTAAGCAATAATAGATAGGAAGAGAGTGAGTATGTTCACAACTAATTCTTAAAAGAATGGGGTTTGCGTGTTTAGTGAAAGAGAAAGGAAAAAGGAAACTGCTCTGGTTTTTTCAATGAGTTACAACCCACCCTGAAGGTTGGAGGGACTGGTTTGGCTAATCCCATCCAGAAAGAGATGCAGATTCGGATCAAAACTGTACCAAAATTCAGGCATTTTCCACTCCAGCCCTACTTCTGCTCACAGTGAGGATCAGCATGAGAGAACTCACTCTTCATGACTCCCTTACCCACACACTCGGTTTGTTTTGATGTTGAGAATTTCTCCAGGAAAGAATAAAGCATTAAAATAGAATAATTTGCAAAAAGGGGGAAAAAAAAAAAAAAAAAAAAGCCTTGTGCACTGTCATACTGGCGTAAACCTAACAGCTGTAGTCATGCTAAGAAAGGGAAGCAAAACTCAAACAAGGTTGTGTTGCAAAGCGAAGACACACACCGCGGTGAGAGCAAATGCCAAAGACACTGTTTCTGCACTGCTGATTATAAGCTTTTACTTATTAAAAAGTTTAATTGCAGTTAGGTGAGCTGTATCCACAATGCAGCCTCACACCACGGTGTCAGGAGCTCCCTGGAGAGGAGAGGTGGCCTTTGCTCAAATGGCTTTTCAGGGGGACTCATGCATGCCCAGATATACCTCTCTTTTTTTTTTTTTTCCTACAAGTGATGAAGAGCATGCAGATTCAACCCACAACCCAATGCTCATGATGCAGGCTGGGTAAGAAATGGGTAATACGTAATGATGACTGGCGGATCTACTTACTCTTTTCCATTAGTACCCATTTATCATAATCCAGACCTCTACCAGGGTGAACAGATAATGTTTTCCTAAGTGGAAAGACAAGGGTATAATTTTCATAGCTGATTTGTTCATTTCTACCACTCTTATGTCCTTTGAACAATTGCAGATCAGATCTATGCTTCCCAGGACACCCTTCTGTGGGCATTTATAAATAAAGTAGCACATCACCTCTTGACCACTCTCCCTATCCTTGTTTCTGTCAGGCAGCGTAATAAAGTCCACACAATAGATACTCCTGGCAGAGGGGGCAGGCTGCAACGCTGATTTCACTCATTACTTCCTTAGCACGAGGAAAATTTTAAGATATATGGGGAGGAGAGGATTTTGCTCAAAGACCATAAGCACTTGCAGTATCTTTTCTTAGTAAGCAGGGATAGGCACAGAAATCCAGATTTTTTTCTTACAGAGTCCACAGCACATCTCTAACAAACCAGCAGCAAATGAATCAGCGCAGCCTGAACCATAGGCACCTGAGCAGTGGAGAAGGTGCCCTTCTGCAAGTGTCCTACCACCAACAAACCTCCAGCTCAGGCCCTTTGCACAAGCTGCAGGGAAACCCTGAGCTGGCTGGACACCAGAATTCTTTGTTTCAAGATTGCTCCTTACGTTATCTCTGGAGATCCATATCCCAATGGCTCTTAAGTCACCAGAGGAACTCGTTTGTTGGACTTAAAGCAATTCCTGGGGACTGGATTGTCTCCATCATAAAATCTGGCAGGTTGCAGCCTCTGCCCAGGAAATCCCAGGCATCAATATCTATTCTTTTCCAGAACTGACTAGTAAAGGCTGTACAAGGAAATCTCCTATCTGCCACCCTTAGCCAATGTTATCAGGCTGTAGTGAAGACCAAATTCACTTTTGCATGTCTTAACCACTGGGTAGTTGCTCTGTAAGCCTGTCTCTTAAAGTAGAGACCAGGTACTGCATTTCCACTTGCGTTTCAACCTGTGTGAAACCATGTCTTAACACAGAGTGGAGAGGGAGAAATTCACCCCAAATTGCCAGTGTGCCCAATGTCTCCTCAAAAAGGACACTGCAGCTTTCACCTTTCACGTGAGTGCTGCGAGTCTGGTACCACCAAGTGATGCTGATGCTAGAGCAGTGCCATTTAATTCATAAGGAGAGCCAAAGTTTTCAAAGAAACAGAAGAAAAGGATCTGGGATGTTGGTGGAAGAGTTATGGGATAATAAAAGACTCTGCCAGCCGACAGCGAGCTGCGCAGAGCACTTGCAAAGATCTCAGCAAGCTGCATTCCAGCGGCAGCACTGTCGTGGGTCACTTATTTGCATCAAAATGACAAAAGACTTGATTGAAAGAAAAGAAGGGGCATGCAAATCTACCATTCTTCTTGTGTCATTATAACCCTGGGAGCCTAGACCAAATTCAGTGCAACTCTGGAGATGTTTTGCTTTCTTATGAGTCCAAATTTTGCAGCTCAGATCCCTGCTTGTCATAAAATACCTGTTTGCATTAAGTCCCAACAATAACATTGTAAGTCAGAAAAAGATCTAAGCAAAGCTGATATTCCCAGCAAGGACGAGACTGAATGCAGGAGTTTGGATACCAGGCTAACTCTAAAGACCGGGCACAAGTTTTTTTTTTTTTCCCCAATGCAGATGCATTTTCTTCAGTGCTTTGTGACCACTGTTTTATTCCAAGTTGCCTTGACGGGTAAGTCAGCACACACCCTGAGCGTGCCTTGCTGAGAGTGAAAGACCGCATTGTAGAAAACAAGACTCAGTGAAGAGGAGCTTGCATTGAAGGTGTCAGGCATCAATCACCAAAGGGCACGTGCCCAGAATTACCCTAAAGGAGACATCTCCGTTTCGTGCACATCAGCTATTGTCAGTCTCCTGGCATCTTCCAGCGTGGCCTTTTCTTGAGCAAAACCTGGGCTGCCTGGCTTTGTCTTTAAAATATTGGCTCCTGCCCGCTTAAGTGGAAACATTGCATATCTACTTCTACATTTTGCTGGGTCTTGCAGCATTTGATCACACCGGGTATTGGCAGACCTACAGCAGGTTTCATGAACAGGTCCCTGAGCAATGGCCAGAGAACAGCAAATCCTGGAAGTGGAGCATGGAAGGAGAATTTGCAAACTGCTGTGCTTTGACTCTGCAGTTCAAGAATATGGAGGAACATCTACAGCTGGACTCTAAATAACCAGGTTAACTACCCTCTGCAAATAGACAAAACCTGCTGCCCTGAACCCTGCTGCTCTCATAGAGTTTTAATAGCTTCTGCAATAAAAACCAGTGAGTCCCAAAGGAGAGCTCTCCATTTATTCAGAAAGATGTTGCTAAATTCCTATAGACAACATGTTCCACTGCTGGAATACATGCCTCTTCCCTAGCAGCTCTCCTTCCTGCCAGCCAGGTAAAGGCAAGGCATATAATCATCTGTGTAATCTGATTTGCAAGGTTAACTGCCCTGGATCATAAATATGCAGGGATTTATGACCATGAAGGTGCGCTACCTAAGGCTTCAAGAGAAAAGTACCATGCTCACATCTCCCTTCTCTCCGACTTCTAAAAAAGGGAAAGAAGGATGTCAAGATCCAGAAATTACCATGCCATAATGGAAGATCCTCAGATAGACTTGGTTTAATTATACAGTTCTATCATTTCCTGAGTGTTCCCCATCCCATTAGGAAATTACGGCAGTAACTCAGCTAATAGATTCGCACTGTGCCGACAGCCGCCGGGGCTGCAGGCTCCTGCCGTGGCATGTGTGCAGTAACGCAGGAGTGCTCGGCTGGTGGGGACCCGGGGGTCCTCTCCTGCTGCAGAGAGGGGGTTTTCTTGCTCAGAGGAACATCCTTGGATGGAGTGGCAAGGCCCTTTTTTACATGCAAAGAAAAACCCATGGCTCATGCTGGAGGGAGCACTGCAGCCTGGGCTCTCCAGTGGGAAACACACTGGGGCTGTAGGGTCCTGAGGGCAGGTCAGAACTGGACGCAAGGAGAGATTTGTTGCACAGGGGCAGGAGATAAAGGCTATTAAAGCAAAATGTCACTCACCAAAAAAAAAAAAAAAAAAAATCATTTTTTGCATATTTCTTTTCCCATATAAGGTACAACACTGCACGGCTGGAACACAGAGGCAGAGGCCATGCCTCTGCTCAAGTGCGCATCGTGTGCAATACAATAGCATGGGAACTACAGAGCGAAGGCAGGCGTTAAATCAGGCACCAAATCTCTTCAAACACCATGTTTTCTGTTCAGCCTTTCAGCGCTTCACTCATCTTTGGCAGTGGAGCTGACCTGGTCATTTTTCCCTTTTTACTTCTCACTGCCACTTGCCATGGCATTTTCATGAATTAACACAGCAGTGTGGTTTTGTGCTTTACAGATGGGAAAAAAAAACCCCTTTCCTGTTTAAATAGAGACATGTGGCAGCTGACATTTCTTGAAAACGCTTTGACTCATATTAAGCTTTGTAAGTCCTTTTATTATCTTTAAGGACTAGTTAAAAGCATGTCTACAACGGCAGGCAAAATGGAGGCAGGCAGGCAGCCTACCTGGGGGAGGTGGGCAGGGACGGACACATTTCTGGCTCCAGGCTCCGTCCCCAGCCAGCTACAGAGCTAACACTGGGACACCCGTCACCTCCTCCTGCCCGGAGCAAAGCAGAAGGTTTATAGGCACAGCAGCTGAAAAAGCAACAAGTCTCATCGTCCCCTTTGTGTTTAACTAAAAAGGGGGCTGGGGAGAGAAGCAGATCAGCATGAGCCGGAGAGCAAGGGAGGAAGTGGAGGCAGTTAACCGTGCAAAGGATTTCTGTTTGTTTGCTGCCTTTCTTCGGCTGCTCTTCCCCCCGGCTCGAAGCTGCCAGCTGCAATCCTGCATGGCGCGGGCACCCACTCGCTGCACAGCCAAGGAGATGCCCGCAGTGGCCAGCACCCTCCCTTGCTGGGGACCTACTGCCTGTCGCTGCAGAGAGGTGCTGGAGGTGCTCTTCTCCCCACCACCACCTCTCCAGAACCGGCCCTGGTTGAAGCAGCAGGCGCCAAGCCCCTGGGCTTGACCCCCCATTTAATTCCCGAGCTGCTGAGCAGCGTTGCGTGGCTCAGCCTGGACACACTGATGGAGCTGGTGCTGCTGCAGCCCATCAAAACATGCCCTGTGATGAGCAGCATTTGCAACTTCTCTGCACCCTGACTCGACTCCAAAAAGCCACAAAATAAATTATTTTGAGAAACAAGGGGTATAAAACAGTTTCCAAAGGTGGCGACAACACTAGTGCTCAAGCACAGGTGAGGGTGGGCTCAGCCCTGCCACAGGGGTGAAGGTCCACGTCCCCCCCCAGCCTCACCGCCGTTACAGGCAGCTGCTGCACGCTCGTGGTGCAGACGCAGGCAGTGCTGCACTGCCGGAAGGAGACAAACCGCTGCTGCCTTTGCACAGCCTCGTGTCGGCTGATCGCGCTCGCCCCGGGTGCATCAGCAGTTTGCTCTGAAGCTGAGCAGGATGCGGGACAGCAGCTGTGCTGTGCCTCTGCCTGCACCATGCACGGGCAGCGCTGCCCATTACCCTCCTCTGTGCTGCTCCTGACCCCCCCCATGGTTTTTTTAAGTTTCTTCCAAAACCCTAATGCCACCCTTCACTTCTAAGCCATTACAGCTGTGCTACCTGAGATAAGACTACAGTGAACCCAGGGAACCCGTCTGGCCCAAGAAATAGGAAGGGCTGCAGGAGTAAAGCGTTGGAGGTTAAATGAGAGGAGGAGCCTTAGTAGCATGTGCCAAGCAAAGGGGAAGCAACAAGGGGAAGGGGATGACCAAAGCGATGCCAAGATGGGCTCCACAGCTCTTACGGGTGCGTTTTATAAAAAGGCGATAGCAGACGTGCCGATGTGTGGGTGATGCCTTGTTGCACCTATTGCTGTAATGAAAATATCACTACTAATCCAAACATATCCACATTGCACTCACCTGACCACAAGTGAAAGAAAGAAGGCATTTTGCACATCAGTGGTTCCTAAAAATAATTTAAAAAAGAAAAGAATAAATCAAATTTCTATCCCTCTGTATCTATTCTCCCTCCCTCCTTTTGTGCCGGACTCCTGCTGCTCTCACGGGTGACCCTCCTGTGTGGCAGGGAACAGGCAGCAGAACCCTCCTTTCCTTGCAGTGTCTGAGAACGGTCCACTCTGCCTAGAAATCACAAGCTGGGGATCACGACTATGAGAAGCCAAAGGTAAGCTGTTTTACCAAGCCCATCCGAGTGAGTCTGAGGTTTCCTTTGGAGGTGTCACTGCGATTAGCACTGCTTTTCTCCTGCTGACTCCTGAGGTCATGCAAATACTAGAAAGGAGCTGCTTGTGCTTGCTGTAGACTGTGGTGGGAAGGAGTGCATAATTTAGTCTTTTAAGAGAACGTTTTTCCTTGCCAAGGTCTATGGCTTGAAAAGTAATCAAACCCAGCATAATATATGGACTGTGAAGTACAGAGCATGCAGAGAAGCATCCTGTGTGCAGAGGGCACCACCATGGCAGTCATTTGCCTTTGAAAGGGCTATTACAGCCCTTCTCTGGCTGTAACCTGTGGCCCTGCTGTCACAAACAAGGTTGGTGGGGATGGTGGCAGGTCCCAGACCAGGGGCATCATGATGGGAGCCAGGAGCAGGATGGCAGGCAGCCCGATGGGCAGTGGTGAGGTCTCACCCCATCTCTGCAAGGATGGTACATGCAGGAGACTTTCTATCCCTGCTGGAACAAGGGCTGGATCCGGCATGGAGCCCAGACTCACCCCCCGCAGGCATTTGGCTGTATAACAAGAGACCCAACAATGCTTTCCCTGTGCTGGAAGGTCCCTGCCTGAGGGTGGCAGGAGGAAGGTGCTGAGGGCCCCATACCCAACACTGCCATCCCAGCCCCAGCACCCACGTCAGGGCAGCTCCATCCTCACGTAATCCCAGCACCCAAAGGCTGGCAGTTTTTTGCTTTGCTCTTCCCCACTGTGCAGTAGACCAGCATGGGCATTTTGAGTCAGGCTTTGGTCCAGGAAAACGGCTGCAGACCGTCCATGATGCCACACTACCTCCCCCAGAGGCAAAGGATGCTGCTCAGGCTAAGGAAAACCTTTCCATGGTGCTCTTCAAGGGGACAAATCAAACCTCCTCATGACCACCCCTATTGGCCTCGCAATAGGATGTCAGCATCAGACCCACTGCTGGCTAAAATCTCTTTGCCAAATGCTGACCTAGTTTATGGGCAGGATATCTGAGGTGACCCCAGCTCCTCGCATGCCCTGTACAGTGCCAAGCACACCACTGGCATCAACGGTGGCACAAAATGATGAAAGGACACAGACTTCAGTGTGAGTTTTCCAAGGGGAACCAATTAAAAAAAAAAACAATGTGCAAAACTGTTCAAAGGGTTGTGAAAAATCACTGGGCAATGTCCTTTTAAGCAATGATCTCACCTTTCTCATGTGCTAGATCCTTGGGCAGCCTACCCAGCCTATTTAAGTGGGCATCAGAGAGAAACGGGCAATTAAAATTTAACTTGGACCAGGCTGTTAATAAATCGAGCGGCACTGGGGCTGCCACAGCGGGGAGGCAGCATCGCCAGGGCTGGCTGGTGATGTCCATCCCTGCTGTGCTAGTCCTGCAGAGCTCCCTTCTCCCAGGAGATTGCCCCAGCAAGCAGTGCCTGGGGAAAAAAGTCTGAGCCTCAGCATGTCCTCCCTGCATTAGGTGAGCAAGGCTTAATGAAAAGCGAGAGATGGCAATCAGAGTTTTTTCCACCATGGGTTTTGCCTCTGGCTGGGTATGGCTTGGGCCATCCTGCCTGCCCTCCCTCCAGCTCTGCCTGCTCTGTGGGAGCGGAAATACTAATCAGTGCATGTGCTTTCACTGAACCTACAGTGGTTACATCTCCGCAGTATTAAACGCATACAGAGCATCCATCACTGAGTAGTAATCAAGACCAAGTTAAAGTGGTGCAGAAGTTTTCCCTGATACAACATTTTGTGCGTAGCGTTGACATCCTGCGTTTAGGAACAGGCTCTTCTGTGACCCTGCCCGGAATGCGCTGTGCAACCCCTGGCAGGGCAGCTCCTGCTGTAGAGACTGGGGGTGTCTCAAAGCTGGGGGTGGGGGGTCAGCCCCATCCAGAACTTGGGAAAGACAGGGTGGGATTTACACCAGGAAGGACAGACAGTTTTCCATACATACTACAGGAGCTGCCAGGGAGGGCCGGAAAGCCAGCCTCCCCCATGGACCCCAACCTCAGCAGAGACAGACCTACACACAGCCACCGAGTTGGTCTCCCCAGCGCCAGCTCCCAGGACGGCTCATCGGCGGTGCAGCGTCACACCCAGTACTCCCCTGCACTTGGAGAGTGGGATGTCACACACAGCAGGGGAGGGTGGAGGGGACATTGCATGCCAGGGACCCCAGCACCAACCCCCAGAGATTTTAGGATGAGGAGGAGCTGGCGCCCATCCTACCCTCTGACCTTCCACTAGATCTCCACCAAATCACCACCCACAGTATCTCACTGACATTTCCTTATCACTAAGCGAACCCAGTACTGCTCCTCCTTCCTCTGGAAAGTTTGTTCACCACGTCCTGGGGTTAAAAATTTGTGGATAATGCCTTGAGTGCTCAGGGTCTAGTTAACCCTGTCCCCATGTGTCTGAGCACCATGTTTGCTTGAGGCTTTATGTGAAGAACCTCATCACACAGCTTTAGCCAAGGATGCAGCTCGCAGACGGCACCCATCAGTTCACATTTCTCCCACCTACTGCTTTTACCAGCTGATGCTTCACTCAGACTGCGGCTTTGGTGGCTTTTGGACAAGGGGCCAAGCTGGCAAGCTGGTGCAGCCCCAGCACAGCCTTCATGTTATCAGCGGTTATAAACAGCAAATGCAGAAAAACAAACCAGCAGCTTTCCATGACGTGCGCTGCAGCAGGCTGGGCTGGGGTCTGTGGGGAAGCTGGCAGCTCTCGGCTCAGCTCAGGGGGCTCAGCCTGCTCCCCTCTGCCCACCAGGACTGACCAGCTGCCTGTCTCTGCCTGCTCCGGGTGGCTTTGAAACTGCAGGGAAACGGGGGCAGACGGGGACAGCTCGAGGGTAGTTCAGCTCTTAGGAGGGTTACGAAAACGCATGAAGAGGAGCGAGGAAGAAAGGCTGGGGCTTTCCCAGCTTAGGACCACACTGCTATATCGGTGGCTGGGACCAAGCCCTCGCGGAGGGTATTCTCCAAGGAGAGGGCAGCAAACGGGGGCAGATGGGGTGCTCCCAGTGCTGCGGTGTAAGCCAGGCTCCGGCACAGCCTGGTGGGCCAGCGGCATGCCGCCCGGCGCAGACGGTTTGCAACCACGACTGCTTGCTGCTGAGCAAACTAGCAGCGTTTCCCAAACTGCCCGGGAAGCAGACCTCTGCAAACGGGGCTCTCCTGCCCACCCTGCCAGCACTGCGAGGTGTCCCTGTGAGCCAGGGAGCGGGCTTCACCACCTCCCTGCAATTAGCAACTTCTGCAATTGCTAAATTCACCACCAGAACATGCTTTGGATTTGGGGTTTTTTTGTGGCAAACCCCTTCTAATCCCCATCTGGCTCGGCCCAGGAGGTTGGGATTTGAGGAATGATTTTCAAATTGCTGCAGAGCTGCGTGTACCACATCAGAGCTCCTGCAGGTCTTTGCCCAACCTGCAGCGCTGGCCCTTGCCATGCCATGCCCTGGGCAGCAGCTTCATTTCTCAGCTGGGCCTCAGGAGAGCCCAGCCTGAAGAGACTAAAGCAAATATCTGCAGGGACACTGTGATTATAACCTCTCCCAGCAGTAGCAGCCCTTTCCGGAGAGGCCCTGGCTGCCTGTAGCACCCTGCCTTTTGGCTTAATGGAGGCTGTACGCATCCTCTGCCTGCCCTCTGGGGAAATTTCAGCCTCAAAAGCTGCAAGAACCTGTGGCTTAGGAGCTGTGCCAGGCAATAGCCATAAAAAAGGCTGGGGTAGTTAGAGATGGAAAATTAGAGCTTGGTTTTTTGTGTCCTTCTAAGCCATTTGCCATAGGCTCAGCTTTTATTTTGTTTTTAAAATTTTTTTATTTTTATGTGGGGCTGGAAGAGGGGCACAGAACCTGCAGTGACCCTGGGGGCTGTGGGGCTGCACCTGCCTTTAGGGACCATCCTTCACCCAGCAAGGTCCAGGAGGTCCTCATGGACAAGCACAACTGTGGCTCAGGACTCACCTGCAATGGGCTGGGGCTGAGCGCAGGATCCGTGTGGGTGCCTGGAGCTGAGCAGGTGCTCACAACCCTCAGGGGCCCGACTGCAGCGCTGGGCTGCCGTGGGGGCTGTGGCTGCCCTGGAGGGAAGGCAGGCTGCTGTCAGCACATTGGGGCACAAGGTTTGTCATCAAAGACATCTCTTGTGTCCCGCCGCCCCCCCCCCCCCCCCCCCCCAAACTGTTATGGAGGGGAAAATACAGCGAGGGTGAGCCCAGGAGCCATCAGGGACAATGGGAGCTTTGCCGTCACAGAGGGGAGCCCTGACATCCCCTCCCACTGGAAAAGTTGGTACCCAGCAGTTTTCAGGGCACAGTTTTATACCTTGACCTCAGGACCTCGCTGACACCTGATGCACAAGCCTGGCTGCGCTGGGGTGCAGGACCAAACCACGGAGACGCAGGTGCCCACAAGCCTGTGTGAGACTCGAGCAAAACATAAAAACCCCCAGACCTCCCCCTTGGTTCACCACAAATATCTCCTGCAGCCAGGGGGGAGCTGCAGCCTGTTGCTTAGAGGCGAACACCAGAAGGCAAAAGCTTTTGTTACAAATCTCAGTTTTTAGTTACTTCAGTGAAGCTGACAGTTCCTGACAGTTCCTGGTCTTGGTTTCTACCTTGGGGACGGGGATTTGTTTTGAAACCCTGAGCAAAAATAGTGCAGCAGCTCTCAAGAAGGCAACTGGTGAAGGAGAGGTCATTTTAACAACACTAAAATACTTCCAGCCATTTAAAACAAAATACCTCTTGCACAATTGTGGCTTGGAGGAGCAACAGGAGGCTGCATGGGCACATCTGTGCAGTACGTGCAGTACAGACCATTCCCCTCCCCACCCCCGCATCTTCTGTGTAAAATCAGATCTGACAAATCTAAAGCAAGAGAAAATCAAGACATGACTATGAAGGACAACATCAGGCCAAGCCTGTTAAATTACCTCCCCCCTTTCTGTCATGTCTCATTTGCTACTGAGCTGTCAGCTCCCACCCCTCATCAGCCAGCTTCCATCACCCTCCTGTTAAATTTTCAGTCTCCTGGTTTCTCTCCAGCCAAACCAGAAGGATTCCCCTTAAACACCTTGAGAGTCACCCCATCTCTCCTCTTTAAATGCCTTAAATTTTCCTTGGTCAGGACACATCCAAAGACATGCCAACGCAGTCGCAGTTGCTTCCCGCACCCTCCCAAGCTGCATGATGCTGCGCCTGCAGAGCCAGGGAGCTGCTGTGCCACACCGGGGTGGGGAAGGGATGACCCCCAGTTTCTCCTGCCTCTGGCTAAATGCTGCCCTGGCCCATACCTGCGCTGCTCCACAAATGCTAATTGCACCAGTCACTCTGGGTTCGTCTCTGCCACCCTGTCCCAAGCTGAGAACACCGGCGCTGCCACCTTACGCCTCCCCGGGCATTAATCAAAGGGCACGCGAAGCTTTTGATTTATGGTGTGCCCCAACCTCCAGCAGCGAACACCGGCGCATGCCGGGGAGCTATGAGAGCACCCCGACAGCCAGCACCGGGGAGGCCAGCGAGGGGATACTTGCTATGCCAGGCACCTCTTCCTCACCTTCCTCCTCTGCTGATGCTCTGCACCCCAGGGCCCAGTCTGGACTCTCTGCTAGTTCCCTCGCTCCCCTTTCCTCACCTCCCAGAGCACAAGAGCAGACCTGGGTGGTACCTATGGAGGAGCAAGGATGCGGGGAGCAAAGAAATGACACAAGCAAAAATATCCCGAACGGCCCCCGCGTCACGCGGGAGAGGGGATGGCTCTTCCACCGGTGAAACTCCACTGATGTGCACAGATGCTACTGTGCTCCTCAGCAGGGAAAATGAAATAAAAGCTGTGTACGGCTCAGTTTTAATTTGACCTGAGCAGGAGCACAAGCACGCAACATCTGCACGTCCTCGGCACTCTCCTGCCCCTCTTCCTGTGGTTCCAGCTGGTCCCATTTGGGCTGCAAGGTCTGTTTCACACCAAATTTCCCACACGCAGGGATGGGCAATTCTGAGCAAAGCAAACCTGGGGTGTTTTTACACCCTGCAGCTTCAAATCAACAAGAGCTGTAGCTTGTTCAAAATGCAAATGTGCTAGAAAACAAGTTTCAGATGGGTTTCGGAAGCAAAACCTCTGCATAAGATAGCGATCGCATTTCTTAATGTTAATTTCTTATCTCACCTCTCCAAAGTCCTTTGCAAGGGTTTTATCCTGTTAGAGGAAACCCATCCCCCTGATTTTCCCAGGCTTATAGAAAAGCAAAGAAAAGTATTGATCCTAATGAGATAACACTGCAAGAAAAGGGCAAGAGACGGTCCTATCTATTTGAAACTTATTCTATTTTTGACTGGTGGGAAAAATACATGATTATCAATTATCCATGCAAATAGGAGATGTTCAGCCTAGATATCTGGTCTGCTTTTCACGGCAGCCTCCAAATTCCAGCTACCTCCGCATTTTTTTATGTTTTTCTCTGTGTGTTTTGTTCTTAAAAACAAAACAAAACAAAACAAACAAACTCCAAAATGAAAATGATCCCTTATACAAACCAAATCCCAGAACCACTGACAGTTTCATATTAAAAGAACATTTGGTGGCATTTTAATCTCTGAAGGTAATGTAGATATTTGTCATTTCTGATCTCCCCTTTCTGCAACTGTCCACAGATGACAAGATCCGTGAAATTGCTACTGCCAGGGAGTGAAATGAGAATTAACCTCGTGCCCATCAGCTGCCTCGGCACCACCCTTTCCATGCCAGCCTTGACCATCGCCACTGGGAGAGGCAGCTTTCGGGGCCATGCTGCTATTCACCCCATGCCATCTGACACACCGCAGCCCCATGTTAGCGGATAATAAACTCCCCTGTGTTAACAGATTGCTTTAAATCCAACACTTTCTTTCCTGTTCTCATTTGCTTTGCCTTTCATGCTGCTTTCTCATGTATAAAAGGGAAACCGGGGGAAAAAAAAGAAAGAAAAGACACATGAACACCTGAAAATCTTTTTCATATACCTGCTGCTGCTACCACTCAGTGCTGAATCTGAATAGAAATGGATGGGAGGGAGATGGGGAAGGATGAATAACATTTCATGCCCTGTAGTCAAACATAATTTCAGGCAGGAGACGAGCAGGGACCAGTAAGATGGCTCATCCCAGCAGATAGCTAATGTGCACTTCAGAGCCTGCTCTTTGAAGACTAGGTTCTAATTTCCAGCCTGCAATTATTGCACTGGAAACAATTTCTCAGAAAATGGGGTCACTTTCTGGGGGTGGGGTAGGGTTAGATAAGGGGGGGGTCAGAGTCCCAGCGGATGGAGGTCCTCGGGGCTTGTGGGTTGGTAGATGTGGCAGCATGGGCGTCCCTGGGGCTGCAATGTGCTGCCACTGCTCTCCTGAAAACAGACTGGTTTCAAGTGACTTCAGAGCTGGGACACAGCACTGCTGAGTGTGCTGGCTCGTCACGCTCTCACCTGGAGCATCTGCCTCTGCTCGGTGGCAACGACTATTCGGGATTGTCCTTGGTGTCCCTACAGCCAAGACTTTCACATAGGTCTATATTTCAGTCTCAAAACTTGCGGCCTGATTTTCCAAAGCACCAAAAAGTCCATGTTTCTCCTTTTATCAGTGGCATTGGCCAGGAGCTCAGCACTTTGCACAACTACACAGGCAGTTTCTGATTTTCAATGGCACTGCAAGGACAGAAGCGTTGCTATTACACGGGGAGCTGCTCTGCTCATCTTTCAACAATGCAATGCTCTTGCTTGGAGGCTTTGCCTTTGCTCTTCCTGACTTGGAGCTCTGGTCCCATAAAGCAGTGGTCATTATGGGCCAGATTTGCCAACAAAGCACAGCACAGCAAGTGCTTTTGACAGTCGAGTCACTTCTTGTGGTATCTAACAGAGCTGATGCTCTTCTGGGCAGGGGGAGATACAGGAATGGCCTGCCTTTCTGCCTTCCCCATAATAAGTCTGCAAAAAGTAGAATAAAGCAAAATGGTCTAATGATGAATGACATATGGTATCCCTTAGCAGGGCTGGGGACCACACTGGTTGTCCAGCTCAGCTTTAAGCGCAAATAATTGTCTCCAGATGGGATTTGCTGCAATTCTCCTTTGACCCAAACTGACCACCCTCTACAGCTCAGACTTGCAAAGGTTTTAGAGCACCTAAACATGCAAACAGGCACCTGGCAAAGATTTTCAAAAGCAGCTAAGAAGATTAGATGTCCAAGTCCCATTGGGCTCTGAGAATTAGGCATGTAACCTGCTTAGGCGCTTTCAGAAATTCCTCCAGGGATTTAATTGTTTGGGTTGAAACTTTCTGCAGCGTGTGCCTCTCTGTCCCACCACCATCTTCAGCCTCTGCAGTCCAGCCCTTTTGGCGGGGAGAATGGTGAGAAATAAGTTGTAGGAAATTTTTGGACAATTTTTCATGCTTTGGAGGAGGATCTTGAAATTCACAGAGTGGTGGCCAAAGCCTTACATTAGACACGTGCTTTTCACTGTCCTGATGAGAAGCTGCACAAAGCCAAGGCAGGAGGCAGGGCTGCCTCCCCTGGATTCTAGCGACTGCCTTGATGCGGAGTTGGGGTTAGAGGAAAGAGGCAGGGAGGGGAGGACTGAGCCTGGCAGGGTGCATGGGGGAACAGGGGAAAGGGAGGTAGGTCAGGGAGGGGAGCAACCCGGCTGAGATGCCCAAGGGGCAGCGACTGGGACAGGACAGGAGATGCAGCAAATGGGACAAGCTGGGGAGGTGACAAGTTTGTACCAGACTGATGGGGTTGAGATGGAAAGGGTCAAGAAAGCAGGGAAGTGGCACCGTAGCTTATGCCTACTAAATCCTACAAGCCCTCCTCGGCCTGGAAGGGAGCCCAGGGTTTCTGACGGGAGCCAGCACTCAGCTGCCAGCAAAGCTGTGCAGCAAAGCCTCCGGACAGCCCCCCAGTGCCGCTCTCTGTGAGCCTGCGCTGCCCTGAGTGCCACCTCTTCATCCCAGCTTCTCACCACTGCCACCCATGGGAACCCTAAGAACATAAGACATGATAGCCCAGACAATTTCAAATTATAAAGCACTGCAAAAAAAAAAAAAAAAAAAAAGACCCTGTCCTTACAAATAAGCAATGTGCAAAACAAATTGTGCTCCTTTTCACCTCGTGTTTCCAGCAGCTGCCAGCAGGCAGGATGTGTGTGCCAGGAGTTGGGGCACCAGTTCACGTCTGGGCTGAGTCCCTGTTAATTTGCAGATTCATTCCATGCTTTGGACAAGTTGCTTGGCCCCTCTCTGCCTGTCAGAAGGATAAATACCTCTTCCCACCTGAGAGGTGTGCTGCAAATTAGATACACTTGTAGGTGTGCAGACAGTACAGCAAGCACATAAAAAGAACAATACCTCAAATGCTTTATCAAAATCGGATAAGGTTGCAGCCAGCACAGGAGAGGGCAATGGCAGAAGCCTGTGTGCAGCTCCCAGGGGTATGGGCTGGTGCGCAGGTGGCTGCTGTGCATGTGCAAACTGAAGTGCCTGAGCTTTGCCTGGCATGAACCTGCAGCAGGGGCTATTCTGGGATGCATTGCCCCAACCTAATGATGGCTAAGATGTGTTGAGTTTTATAGTTGCCACTTTGGAGCAGTGTGTGCAGCTAGGAATTTGGCTCAACTTGGGATAACACCTTGGCTTCACCTCCCTTTCCCAGTTTGCTTCAGAAGACTGCAAATAGCAAATGCGGATAGGCTCAGTGGAGCCTGTACAACAGACAGGTGATGGTGTGCCTCCATCAAGTATGCACAATGAGCAGGTGATGGTGTGCCTCCATTGAGTGTCAATGACAAGCAGGTGATGCTGTACCTCCCTCAAATGTGCACAACGGGCAGGTGATGGTGTACCTCCATCGAGACAACATCTTTGCAAGTGCTGCAGTGTTGCTGGGGTAGGGAATCACATGCAGCAGCAGCCCTGTGCATCTCTGTTTGCCCATGGAGGGCCCTGGGGAGAGGCAACCCTGCACTTCTGCCTTTTTTTATTTCCCTTCTTCTCTTTGGCATCTGGACAGGGTTTGCCCTCGGCTCTTCTTGCCATCCAGCCCAGTCCAAATGAAACCCAACACTTTCCTCTTGCCTTTCTGCAGAACCTCACTTCACTGTCATACTAGCAGCGAATTTATCCTTCTCCACTCTGAGAGCTGCCTGCAGTTCATAAAATATCTTAAAGGTGTTAATGATTTTTAAAAAAAGACCCAGCTCATTTTCTGCTGTTATCTCCCCAAATCCAGTGGGCAGTAATGACATGTCTGGGGCCAAAAATGGGATTATGACGAACAGAGTGAACACTGCTGATATGTGGACAACATTAAACATTTGCAGCTTCTTTTCTTTACCTTTCCTTTCTGCAGGTATCTGTACAAGTGCATCCACCTTGCATTGAGCTGAGCTGTGGCCTCCCAAAGTGAAGCCAGAGGAGAGATGAGGCAAAGCTTTACACAAGCAGGAATTTTGCCAGGAAATCACTATTTATCTGACCAGAAGCAACACGTTGGATAAAGCCACATTTTTTTTTCCCCCTCTGTAAAATGCTGCCAGGACGTTCATGGCTTGTCCTTCCACAGGCAGACACTGCAAAGGCATTTAAGAGAGAGGAACCATCCAGGACTGCATCTTCCAGACCCACAGGGTTTCGTATTTTAATAGGCAAAAGCAAGGAGTGGTGGAAGAAAAACTCCTGGCTCTATGCGGCCAGGGAGAAACCAAGAGGTTGGGTGACTTGCCCAAAGTTACCCAGCAGAAAGGGGGATTCAACCTGAATCTTCCAAGTTGTTGGAACTAAATTTCAAGCTGTGCAACTTTTGCTCCAAAGACACTTCAGGAAGAAAATTGACACTTTTCAGAGGGGGATAATAGGCAACCCCCCCCTCATTTAATGAGCCTGTATTTTTGTGCGTTTTGTAAACCCTGGAAGTAAGCATCTTTCTGCCAACTACAACTGGCACTGAGGGAATAGGACGATTTTTCTAGAGTTGTGTTTTTCCCTATGAAATGTGTGTCTGGACGAGGGAAAGAACTGTAGAAAATAGCTGGCAGTTTAGAAGAAAAATGTATTGACTATGCTAAGCATATGATTACCAAAGTTTCCTACCTCAGCTGAATCAAACCCAGTTTCTTTCAGAACAAGAAGCACTTCTCAACAACAGCTCTTCCCAGGCCAAATTTCATCTTTTGGAAATAACACCCTTCAAGTACTTCTCACATAACAATAAAAAAGGGTTTCTTATACTGCCTTCAATAAGGCCAGGCTGTTGCAGCTGGCCAAACTGATCTTGGACAAATATTCCAAATATTCAGCTTTGTACAGACACTCAAACCTGGAAAACTTCAGCTTGCCCAAGACAGGAAGGCGTGGAAAAGTTATGTGGAAATTCAAACACGGGGCTAGAGGGGAGCCCTGTCCCCCTCCCAGCCAGTCCCAGCTCTCTGCAGCCTCATGAATTTTTTCCAGCTGATGATTTCGACTTTCAGCTCTTTAGAGAGACAACTATAAAAAACCCACTATAAATCTGGTCAGCACTGAGCATGCTTGAATCGTGACCTGTAGGTACCAGCCCAACAAATAGTAACAAATGGAGAAACTGGGTAATAAATAGAGGAACGGAGTCCCCGCAGAGCTCAGGGCTGCCTGCGCTGCCGGGCAGCACGCAGCGGGACTGCGGGGACCTGGCAGCTCCCCACCTCCTGCCACCGATCTCTTCTCCAGGGCAAGAAAAAGGTCTTGGAAAATTGACGTGGACACCCCTCCCCGGGGCCAGGTCTTTCCCATGGCCACGGCCCCACGCTGCCTATCCGGGTTATTTTCCCTGCCCACCCCATATCCTTGAGTTTTGCCAGAGTTCAGAGGCACACCAAGGCAGATTGGGCTCAGCTCCAAGCCAGCCTGGGACTGATTTCCAGCCTTAGGCAGGAGCTGGGTGTCTGCACTGCCTGCCAGGAGCAGCAGCAGCTTCACCCTGATTTTAGTGGCAATTCCCAGGTCATTTCAAAGCTGGTGCTCAGGGCTCACGGGCAGGGACCTAAAACCGCACCAAAACTGGTGAAAACACTGGCATGATTCCTGACAAGGAGAAACCACCAAGTTTCCCATCACTCCAAAAGCCAAGGTCCTTTTAAATACGTTAACCACATGCTTGCACTGGGAAGGGTGCACCGTGCAATGTGTCCTGAAAACCATGCCCGTGCTTCCATGACAAGGACCACGAAGGGAAATAAAGGCTCGGAGAGCTCAGCTGAATCACCCAAGGGTATGAGCACAAGAGATTGCTGCTGCTCCCCAAGCTGGTACATGCTACATCCTCCATTGGCACGTGAAACTCCCATCCTACAGTGAGAACCAGGCAGGTCACAGCCCTTAACACATTAGTTCAGCTGAGCCATTCCGGGGAGAAAAATTAAGCAACTACTCCAAGGTTTGCCACATCAGGCAAATGACTCCCTGAAGTTAAACAAAAATAAAAGATGTTTCTCCCTGCTTTCTCCGTCTTCCTGTCTCCCCCTCCCCACAAATCCTACCAAGATTACAGTTTTAAAAAGCACTTTCTCTTAAGTGTGGGAGGAAGATTGCCTGAGCTTTCATGCATTCACTGCTATATTGTATTGCTGCTTTTAACATGTTTCGCTCAGTTAAATAGTAAGTGATGACAGCTACACACTTAAATCCTTTGGTGTTTTTGTCATGGATTTTATATATATATATATATCTTATAAAGAACAGCACACTGCAAGGCCTCTTACCATATCAAAAACAACAAAAAAGCACCCTATTTTTGTGTAAGGTATCAAAGCAATAACATGTGCCAGTGCAGCAGAGCCAGCCTATCAGAGGTTTATCGGGTTTTATTGGCCTTGGGCAACTCTGCACACAACGGTCTTTAGAGTGACATGGAATTTATTAAACTTTTCCACAGCCTGACAGTCTTCTCCCAGCTCGTCCCCACCCCCAAGCTCTTTTCTTTTGAAAAATGATTTCTGCCAATCTTTTGCCTTTAACATTTTTCTCTCTCTCTTTTTTTTTTTTCTTTCTCCTTTTTTTTTTTTTTTTAATCGCTGGTCACTGGAGTGCGACTCCTCAAGCATCTGTTTAAAGAACCCCATTAAGGTCCCACTGCAACAACAACAACAAAAAAACACAGAGAGAGAGGAGCAAAAAAGCAGCCACGCAGCCCATTACTGCCTGGTTCAGCCTTATTGCACTACATTACTCGATATGACAAGCTCTGCATACATATAACACACACCAAGGTTGGTTTTTTTTTTTCTTTTCCTGGATAGCCTAATTTAGGCTTTGTATGGTGCCCTGTAATAAATTTCATCTTTCCAACAATAGCCTGTCGCCTTCAGCTGCCTGCCCCTTCCATAATCCAACGCTGTTAAAAGCATCGCCTTTGCTTGCCACTTCCCATCAATGAAGTGGATTGTTAGGGTGATGCCAGCCCGTGCTGACGGGGTTAAGGTGCTGTTGGGGTTTCCGTCAGGCTGCAGTGCCCTCCCTCTTTTCCGTGTTTCCCCAAATTCCTGTCTTTTTAGCTCTTTACAGCTTGGCTGCAAAAATCTCCCACAGCCAAAGACTCTGGCCATGAGTGGCATGTGTTATGGGTGTGTATGCATGCACGGGCTGCAGCACACATGCAGCGGGGCGTTACTGAGTTTAGATGCATGTATTTATTTGCAAGCTTATTTGCGCACATCTTGGGGCATACACCTGGCAGAAGGGAGGGAGCACACCCAAACTTCGGCTGCCAGTTTGAAAACAGCTGCAGATGGTTTGCGGGCTCTGCTCAGCTGGTGAATTAGTGTTTCTCCTGCTCTCCTGTGCCCAGGAGCAAGGACTTCTGCTTCTGACATGGGGCAGCAGCCCCATTTACCCCCATAGCCACAAACCACAGACAGCTTGACACCAGTTTCTTGGACAGCATAGTGGGACATTATTTTTTGTAACTTTTATGGTGTTTCCTGTGTGTGAACTTCCCCCTGCAGGGCACTGGTAGCTCAGGGACATGGTGGCTGCCACCAGCTCTTGCTAGACCCACTGATGACCAACACTTGGCTCCAGTACATCATCCAGCAGCTTCTGGACATCTGCCCAGTGCATGCAAACACGACCTCAACATGGTCACCAGCAGGAAGGAGTCCTATTGAAAATGCTCTGTACCTCCTCTTATATCCTATGCTTAATCTCCGGCATTGTCATCATCTCCCAGTGTTATTTATTACCCCCTATGGCCAACAATACGATAAGTGCTGCACAGAGAGGGCTAGGTCCTGCCCTAATCAGATGGCAATCTAATTTCTAAATATTATCATTAAAAATAAGTACATTCCCTAAGCAGAGTGCACCGCACACACTGGCCTTTCACCTTACATCTCCAACTGCTGGGAAGGGACCACACAGGGCTGTGTTTTAATGCTGAAATCTCCCCTAAGAGAGATTCCCCCACCCCTTCTCTCTTCAGGGTGTTCCCCAGAATCGCCCGTGCAACAAGCCCACTTGTTGGTAGTGCTAGAGCAGGACACAAGGTGATATTTTCAGCTCCAAGTTACATTCATCCGAAAGACATTGAAAAATAGTTTGCTCATGCAGGAGGCAAGAGGGACAGCAGGAGCCAGAACCTGAGCTCAGGCTCAACCCTCAGGCACTGGGACTGGGCTGCTCCCACCACCCACCTTCACAGGAATTCACTATTAACAGTTTCTCTGCAGTTTGCCAAACTGCAGTTTGCCATTGGGCCCCAAATTCGGGGAGTGCCGGGGACGCAGGTCAGCATGGCAGGTACTACACCCCATCAGCTCAGTGTGCTGACGATGCCCTGTTGCTGATTTTCTTTACCCAGCATGCAGAGAGCACTGGCCCCTGGATGGGGCTTGTTACTGACACCAAGCCCCAACAAGGCTGGGGATATGGGCATGGGAGACTGCTGCTACCTTGGGGAAACAACAGGAATTATATCAGCATCCTTTTCCACGTGACAACGCTGCTGGTTTCCAAGGGCGGATTCTGCCTCCCCCTACTCCAGACATACAGAAGTATCTACATCTGTGCTCGTCAGCACAACTGTCTTTAGGAAAATGAGCACTTTAAAAGCACAATCCATCTGACCTGTTTCTGACATGAACCTTAGGATGAGATGAATCATGCAATGCCTATCAGCTATATGGGGAATGTGGATGAATAGCTCAGCTGAAGCTGTCTAAATTTGGATAGATGAGCCCAGCTCTGGGTGCTGTAACCCGGGAGTCTATGTCAGCTTCTAGAGAGAAGCAGCTGCCAAAATTTTATTTACTTCATTTATGCTCTTCCACTAAAATCCAGGTTTCTCACCTTGCAACACTTCACTCACCTGCTTTTCACGAGATGAAGGTGATGCTTAAAGACAAAGCACCCCTTAAGGGTGGCTGGCTGAGATGAAAAAGAGAGAGCCGAGAGGGGGAATAGATGATGGTGTGCAAGACTGGAGCCACAGCGGTAATCAGCCCATAGGAAGTCATCCTTGTGTGCTCATAACGCCAGCTGTGACATCACAGGTGGGTGTTGCAAATCCAGAACGTGAATCCAAAGAGCAATGCAACTCTTTAGCTGATCTAAGGCAGTTATTCCCAAATAAATGCCCCAGGTATGAGGACCACATCCCCTTTGATTCAAAAAGGAAATGCATAAGTGACAGTAAGTGACAAGCCAAAGCTGCAGAATCTGCACAAAACCATAAAGCAGAAGATACTCCTGAGAGCTCATCTTCCTGCAGAAGAAAACATATGGTGCTCAACTGAGTAGCTAAGCAAAAAAAGAAATAAATAAAGCAGCATCATCAGGATATAAGTAAGTCAAAGGAACCAGCACATAGCTGTCTAGCAGCAGCTTCAAATGAAGATCTCACATTTTTCACCAAGCTCCAAAGCAAAATTGATAAGAAAGAAGATAACCCCCATATTTGTGCCATTTCCAGGGATTCAGGCATTTGACAGTTGCAAGCAGAGAAACAAGCCTTGCTGGCAGGAAAATGAGCACTGCTCCCTGGCAGGCCATAAAGACACTTCGGCGCTGACCATGTCACACACATGCTTTTGTGCCCAGGCCAGTCCCTGGCTGTACAGCAGTGGGATTTTTCTCCCAGTGTTACAACTTTTCCCTGATTAAAATAGGCACTAATTAGAAGACCGCACATTTAGTACAGCAGGTTATAGTCTGACATGCCTTTATGGAACAGAAAGGAGCTGAGGCTGCTGCTGGGTGAGATCTGTGGGTGCTTTGGGTGCCCTGAGATCCCCCAGGGCAGGGCTGTGAGCCCAGCCTCCCGCAGGCCCGATGTACATCCCCCAGTACCACGGAGGCACATCTGCTCACCTACAGAAGATCCTGTGCCTCGGCTCCTCACGCCATCTGAGTGAACCCAGCCCAGCACACAAGGCAGCTGTGTGCTCTCTGGACCAACGTTTGCTGGATGATGGGATCTCCTCATCAAGCCACGGGTCCACCTTTCTGTCCCTGGTGGGACATGAACAGCCACATCACTCAACTACAGGGATAACCCCTGCAAGCCTGGACAGGCACCAGCTGAGGAGGGTGGAGAGCCTGCAAGTAAGTAGAGACTTTTCATGGTCTCTTCCTCTACTAAGGGATTTCAAACAAAACTTGCAGATGGCATGTGCAGAAGCAGCAGCAGGAGCTGGTTCTGCATGCACCAGGTAGTTGCACTGTGGGGCTCTTTGCCCGAAGATGCTGCAGATGCTGAGACCTTACACAGTTTTAGAGGGAGACGGGATGTTTCATGAAACCTGAACACATGAACAGGAGTTGGGTGGATCAAGGAGAGGGGACATAACAGCTACAGAGTGATCACCTAGCACAGACAATGAGTGGGAACGGGGCTGGACTTGACTCTTCAATGGATCCTAAGGAAACAGAGGATCCCCACAAGATCTTCAAGATAGTCTCAGCCCAAACCACTGACAAGATCTCCTGCCCTGGGTTTCCCCACCTCCTGCCTGCAGCCACACTGCATGGAGGTGGGAGGTCCTTGCTCCTATCCACCCGTCTGCAACGTCCCCTTCCAGCCCCTACCAGAAGCCGGAGTATCAGAGACTGAACTGCCTTGATATTTAACAGATCTCTCTCCACTACACATTTCCTTTATTAAATAAAGAAATAAACCAGCATCTCTTTGCCCTGGAGAAGCTTTCAATAAGATGGATAAATATGTATAATTAGCCAAGGAGAGAGCAAACTCCAGTGAATACGATACACCCTGTGAGACAACCCTCCATTAAAAGCCTCCTTGTTTAAACTTCAGTGTTTTAGCAATAGTGACAAAGAAACATAGGGAAAGGCATTTATTTTTCACTTTTTATTTAATCCTATCAAATGGGTTCATGAGATAATTCCCTGACACTTTCTCATGCCTTGGATATCCCATCTCCTCTCCAAAAATTCATGTTTTCCCAGTTTTCCTTTCTAAGCCAGAGCACAAAAAATCACTAATAGAGATTTCCCACTTGTGTGATCTGCGCTGTCTCTCCTTGACCTTCTCATTTTACTGGGCTGCCCTGGAGGATGCACGGAAGAGGACAACGCACACTTGAGAGGCAATGGGGCTGCGTCCCTAAGGCACAGCATCCTACCAAGAGCCATGACACAAGAACAATGACATTAACACAATGGAGCACAACATTTGCAGAAGGAACCTGGACAACTTACCTGCATGGGCTGACAAAGTCCATACAATTTATGTGCCCCCTTTTGCTGCTCTGCTTTTCCAGCTTGGTGAGCTGCCACCAAAAAAGCCATGTTAAGCGGAGCGGGGAAAAGAAAATCCCTACTCAAGTAGTCATCGGAGTGCTGTGTTTGGTACGTGTGCCTGTGCCCACATCAGCACAGGAGTGGGTCCGAGAAGGGGAGCTCGGGCCATGCTGTTCAACACACTCTAAATGCTGTATTTTCTGACCTAGAAAATGGGAATAGCCCATTGCAAAAGAGAAATCAAGGGGTGAGAGTCAGAGTGAGGTTTGGCTTTTTGCATTGTTTCCCTCAGAGACAAGATCTGGACTGGCTGCAAACATCAGTGCGCCGCGGTCCCAGGGAAATTAGACGCTGAGCTTATTCCTCCTGCCCTGGTAAACACCACTGAGCTGCTGATGCAACCTCCAACCTTCGTGTGCTGCAGAGGCCCCAGCTAAGGTTGTGTTATTACCAGCAGCAGTCCAGTTTTCAGGGCTGTTGTACTGAGCAGATCCAGAATATTTCCCTAGGGAAGAGCTATTCATTCATTTCCACTGTCTGCTAATTTAAAAATGTGAATATTCGTTTGATTCTGCATGTCAGAACTTAGCCTTCAACATTTAGACCAGTGTGAAATTTAAATAAAGACGATAGCAATGTTCTCGGAGCACAGCAAGGGGATCAGCTGGTGGAAATGATGCTGCAAAGCCCTAGGTAAAAGAAGGGTATAGGTGAAGTATTCACTCGGTCTGAATAAAATGGCCTGATATCTGTGGCCCAGGTCTTGGGATGCATGAGATCCAAATCAAATAGAAAGGACCTGGCCCCTTCTAGAGGAAAAGGAGGATGAAAACCAGGGCTCCAAGGGCTCCAGATTAAAAAAAAATATGTGTTTTGGGGGGTCTAACATGACAATACTACCACTTTTGTAGAGAACAGGCCACAGGCAAGGGTCACATTTGTGATGTCTTAATGCACCCAACCCTCATCCACCCTTTTTTGCCCAGTTCTGGATCTGCTATACATAGAAAGAGGCAATTTCTGACATTTTAAGACCTCTATACAATCTCAAAGTGGATTATAATGACCTTAATGAATCAGAAGGATGAAGTCAAATACTGAGATCTGCCCCAATCTGGAATTGGCACCTCTCCTCTTTTATCTTAGTCTTTATTGCGTAAAAAGTGAACCAAACGTGGCATAAAAAACTAAGCCTAAATTAGCTGGTTTTCTGATTTAATTTAGTTTACATTCTGAAGGATTTTCACAAAGTCACACTGCTATTTCCACAATGGTTTATCGTTCTTATAGTATTGCCACAATTACCTGTCATTACAATCAAATTTATATCAGGACAAGAAAATGGTTCCTCAGAAATTAAACAGCACTCCCTGGTGGGATAATTCCTTCTCCTGAACTTTCCAATAATGAAAACTGTAAGTAAATTTGCTGTAATTCAGACCACAGAAGACCCTCTACTGTTAAACCAAATTCTGACGCTTTTACTAGGACAGTGACTTGATGTTCAGCAGAAAATTTCCAAAGGTACCTAAAGCTGCAAGTGGGTTCCTGCACAAGACTACAATGTCCCTAGGTAAGTTAGGCTCCAAAATCAGACAGATGAGGTACTCCTGAAAAATCCTCTAAATCTTAGACAATGAATGGCCTTTTGAAACTTTAGGAAAAAAAAAGAACCCTTTGAAAATCTGACCATGCATGTCATCATGTCCAAGGTGTGGGGCTTTCCTGGACACATCTCCAGGGCTGAGTCTCAGATGCAGATGGGATACATGGACAGCCTGGTCTGAGGCTGCTCCTCGGTCAAGGACAGCATGGGTGCCAAGCGCTCTCTGGTCATGCTTGGTCAAATAAGACACAGCCAATGAGACCCTGAACGCTTCAACAAGAAACAGGAGAAACATCCTTAGTAGTCTTGCCAGCAGCTTACAATCTCCGTAATTTCCCCTCCTGAAATGAATGGAATGCCTGATTCTCTAATGGCCATTTTCCTGCAGGGATTTTGCTGTGAGCTGCATGCTTGATAAGCACCTAAATGGTGTTTACCTTCAGCGCGAGATTCACGTCATGTCATGAGCTTTAAAAGTTAGATGCTTAATTTCAACCTAGACTTGAAAGCTCCCTTTAAAGTCAAGAGAAATAAGAATCCCTCCAGAGTAATCATTATGGTTTGTCTCAGGTTGGGATGAATTGCCCTGTTCCTCCTGTTGACTAAAAGGCAGCCTACAATAACTAGCTCACCCTTAATGGCCAAGTTGCTAAGTCAGGGCAGATGGATGCAGACTAAAGAATCAAAAGGGGGCATTAGCCCCAGCCTGGAATGAGTCTACAAAGAGTGTTTTTACTGCAGGCACCTTCTGGACAAGGAGCCTGTATGGGAATCCTCTCAGGACCCTATCTTTTTTGTTCTTTGAGTGGACAAAAGGAGCCCTACTGAGCTATCTACCTTGAAATCCTGAACCCCAGAGGTTTAGCAGGTTTTCACTGTCTTTACATGTTGTTTTATGAAATATCACTTATCAGACACCTGAATACGCAGCTGTGGGAACACAACCTCCATGGCCAGACACCTCTCTGGTTGGCCAGATCCTTGCCTCATCCCTTCCATGGCTACACACAGCGCTGGAGGAACTTATTGGAGGGTGTCAGGTCACGCATAAAATGCAGAGACAGGCAGCCTTCCCATGGGATTGCACTGTGGCCACCCAAATGCCTCTTTGTTTACATGAGCTGGGAATGAAGGACAGGTGAACTGACCTCCAGCAACACAGAAAAGTATTTTCAGTTCTGAGCATCAGGGCATTCCCAAGGACCGAAGGTCACACCCAGTTCAGGGCACTGGACTGCTCTAGCGTCTTTGCTGAAACTTATTTTCAAGGAGCATCGCCCTTTGGCAGCTTGTCCTGTTGGCCCCAGGTTTGGGTGTTCTCCCCCTTGGTTCAGACCCTGACATTGTTGCAGTTACCAGGACTTTGCCACATCTCCTTTGCTGTGCAGCACTGTGATATAGGCGTGCACACAAGCTTTAGAGCTTCGGAGAGCATGGTCCTGCATCTCCACGTACCTCCATCAGTCCTGTCCTCTCTACATCTCTGCTTCCCACACTGCCATTGTGTACAGCTATGAGATTAACCCAGTTGTAGCCCTTATTGACAGAGGCCTCCTAGGAAGAAAACTCAAAGACTACCCGGGCCACTGGGTTTGACAATTTTTTTCCTCTGGAACAGAACTCCTTGCACTGAAAACAGAGCTCATCTGCGTGGGAAACAACTCGGGGAGGCCAAACCTAGGGCAAACTAGAAACTGAGACTTGCTGCAAAACCCACCACTTCTGCTTCAACTGCTCGGCATGCATCCCTGACCTGGCTTTCTCTGACAGAAACACATAGCAACCAGCATATTTGAAACGTCGTTTTTTTTAAAAAACCTAACCTGTACCAAAACAAGACACTTCACTGCACACTTCTGCCCCTGGGGAGATGATGAATGGACAAAAAAATCCCCATGTGAGAGCTGCTAGTCACATTGCTCAGGGTGTTGCAGGAAGGGGCTCTGATGCCATGTGGTGAATGATCCTGCAGCTCCCGCACTGAGCCAACACATCAGGATTTTGTACCATGTGTGTATATATACACACATGCCTACATGTACATCCATAGTGCAGCCTACTTATAGTGTATCACTGTGCCCTAGTTCAGCCACTCTAGTTTCATGAGCTGGATCTAACCCCACAGAGGGACAGGGTACATGGGAGCGTTATGCTCACTCAGCATCCCGCTGATTCCTTTGGGCTCCGCCTGCACACCTGGACAGGAGCCGGCCCTTATCTGACAGTGCAGGATTAGACCAAACATCATAATCCCAAGCACAGAAAAGAAGGTCACAGCCAAGCATTTTGATTCAGAACAGTTTACGCCCAGCCTTTGAACCTCCCGCAGCAGCGAGGTGGGGTGGGAGCGTGGGTGTGCGGCTGAGTCACACCAGCGCGTCCCCAGGGCAGCCCCAAAAGTGACCTGAGCAGGGGAGAGCATTGCACCGACAAAGAGGAGATCAGATAACCACAGTAACATGCTCCACCAGCCTCAGTAACTACCTCCTGCTTTGCATCAGTCATTGGGAACATGCAGCCGCCTGCCATCGCACCGACACCAAGCCTCCATCCCTTCCCATCCTCAAGCAGAGACTGGCCTGGCGGGTGTCACAGCCACACCATTCACCGGCCGGCATGGCGGGCACGCTGGTGCTGAGTGGCCACTTGTGCGATGGAGATGCAGCACCACAGGGTGTGTGTGACCCTGTCCCACTGTGAGCCCACCGCTGCTAACAGGAGCACCTCCTCCAGCCCCACCAAGCTCTTCTGCAGCATGAGTGCACCCAAAATAACACCATCACTGCCACACAAGTGCCGCTCACCCCAACAAGGCAGAGGTGCCCTGGGGAGGGGGGATGCCTTTGTGCCCCTGCTTAATTCAGCTACAGCTCTGGGGTGCCAGAATAACAAGGGAAATGCTGCAAAACCCCTCTGGGGGAGATGGGTCCAGGTGTTTGTATCCCCCATGCTTTTATCTCCTCTCCTGCAGCTGTGGATGCTCTGGGTACCCAGGTCCCCTTTCAGGCCTTTCTGAGCCCCGTTAACCCCCTGCTTGCCCCCGAACTGCAAGCCAGTCCCAGTTAATAAGGTGGAAGAAATATATCCTGTGGACAGTGTTCAACTTGCTGCTGTTCAGTCCCATCAGGTGCTCCTTGGTTTCTGTCTCACAAGACTGTGACTACCAGTGCCTGATTTACCTTCCCTGTGCCATTTGCTACCTCCTTTTTTATGTGCATGGATCATATCCCCTCATATTTATCTCATCTTCAAAATAAATATTCCCCCTCATCCTTCAGTCTCTCATGTGGAAGTCTTTCAGTGTTTACAATAATTTTTGTTTCCTATGTATTGACCCCTTCTATTCCTGCTGTATCTTTTTGAGACAGATTGACGAGAAATGAACACACTATTCCAGGCAAAACCACAGCACTGATTTATGTGCTGGCATTATAATAGTCTCAGCAATATTTTTAATCCCATTCTTTCTCAAATTTTCTTTGGTTATCTGCCGGTGGCTGTACACAGAGATTTGCACATGAATGTCTCTCTTGACGCTGCTCTCCTCTTCCCAAATGGTTACAGCTAATTTAGACCTCATCGTGCTCCCAGTGCTCCTTCCCGTGTGCAGCACGCTTTGCATTTTAGCCTCTCTGCCTGTCAGCGCACTGCCCAGCCCTCCAGCTTTATCAGGGGAAAACCCTTGGGGGGTCTTCCACCTCTTTTCTTGAGGTCGATATCTGAGGAGGATATCTCAGGCACTTGCAAATTTTGCTGTTCACATATTTTTTTTCCCCAGCTCATGAAGAAATATACTGAACAGTACCAGGTCCCATACACATACTTACTGCACCCTGCTGTTAAAACTTCAGTTTAATTTTTTCTCCTGTTGCCTCTCAGATGGTTTCTCACCCACAGCAGTGTCCTGCCCTTCACCCAGCATTCCCGTAATCTCCCCTTCAGCCCAGGCTGCAAAAAGGGCAGTAATATTTCACCACTATTGACTGACTTGTAATGCCCTGGTCCATGAAGTGGAGGCTGAAGATTTTCCCTTCCTCCCTGGGATAAAAGATTTGAGACAGAACAAAGGCAAGCGATGGGAAAGAGGTTGGGAAACACTAGCCAGGGACCCTGGACTTGGGCTCCAGCTTCCCTGGAGAAGACCACCACAGCAATAAAGCACAGTGGTGCAAACAGCTGGGAAAGGATCGCAACCATCTGGGGCTAGATAAATCCACTCTCCAAGGAGAGTCCTTCAATGCAATCAGCTAATGCATCTCTGAGCCCAAGCACGGGCAGCAGATATGTGCCCACACTGCCGGGCATTATTCTGGCCAGCAAGGGGGTCCCCATTTCTGCTGGGTGAAGCACTGGGTGCAGAACTGGCTGCTGGAGACACATCTCCAAGCCAAGCCCTCTGCATTTTTCCAAGAACTGAAAATGTGTTTCTCCCCTCACCAGGCATGTTTCTATTCAAATCAGTATCAGCCATTCTGCGAGATATTTGCCTTCCTGCATTTATTTTCCAATAACAAAGCTGTCCTCAGCTCTTTAGAGCTGGTATTTTTATTTTATTTAGTTAATATTTTTAAACATTACTACTGCTATAATAAATGTTAACTATTTGTGCAGAGCTCTCAGTGCCTTGGTAGGGGCCTTTATATGTGCAAAATAACAGCAAATCACAATAAATAATAATAATAAATTATTATGCTTGATTACAAGGGAATGTGCTACATTTTTATAAGCTCTAGACCACCTACAGCTCACAAAATATAATGGGAAACATTAAGCCTTTAACTGGTTCTACGCATTCCCTTCCCCCGCTTCTACTCCCCATGTTCTATAATAGATTTACAAACAGTGTAAGGGGGAAAAAAAAAAATCTTCCCTTATAAGAATAGCATCAAAATTCTCCTCAGCTTTCCAGCTGCTGAGTGTTTCTGAAGCCTTCAGTGAAATGCAATTAGTATCTTTTACCGCCTGCCTTCTGGGGATACTGACATTATTATCTTATTGCAGTTTCACCTTGACACGCAGATCACAAGGCAGCGAGCTGGATTCTGTCTCGAGATGCCTTGAATTGTGGCATTGCCCCAGCTGGCTCAGTGAGTCGAGCAAAGGAGAAGGAGGAAAAAAGGAGAGAAGAGCCATTTTCTCATCCTGTGGATCTCAGCTTTTAAAAATGCACAAATAAATACAGGAAAATGGGGGGAGGGGACTCCTCCTTAGCTCCTAGCAGGATGGGCATGGCAGAGGGGGACTTTGCCAGCCGGGGAGCGGGTGCTGCTCTGCACCAGCCCGGAGCTGCCAGTGCAGGTTTGGGCTTCGAGCAGGACCCGCCCCCCCCGCCGCCTCTAACTCCCAGCACATTTCAATTCCATATGGATGCATTCCCAGATCTCTGTATTTCAGTGCAAAAGGGAAAAGGAAAAAAAAAAAGGGAAAGAGAGGAGGAAAAACCCACCATCAGAATCACTTTACATCCTCTCAGAAACGATCACAGGGACACGATGCGCCTCTTTGTAGCTCTGCTAATAAGTTTAGCCCTACGCAATGCTGAGCCACCCGATGGGGAATGCTTGCAGCTGCGCAAGTCTCTCCTCTGAGGCTTTTTGTGATCCGCAAAACGTGACACAAAGCTTCAGGGTGTACAGCCTGAAAGAACAAGCTTTCCTATCTCTACCAGGCAGCATTTCTCCAGCCCCCAAAGTAGTGTCGGGGAAGCCCTGAGTCCGTGTCTCCCCCTCCCCGCAGCATTTGGGGTGGGGAGAACCAGCTTGAAACCTGCCTTGGAAACAATGAGATGGGCGAGGATGAAGGGCATTTTGAAGCCCATCCCCACATGCACAGTCTCCTCTCAAGCAAGCCAAAACCTGAATCCAAAGCATCCCACTGACTTCCAGTATCCTTGAATCTCAACCAATGTCAAGGCCTGAAATAACCATGGTTTATGAAAGAAAGTGTTGGTTAATGTTATTTTACACCGATGCATCTGTTATTATACTTGGGAAGCAATATTTAACCAGAACACATAAAATGGATGGAGGAAGCCTGGTTGGCTTCACCTTCCACAGGTCTGAACCAGGGCAGGTACGATGACCCTGATGTTTGCCAGATGAGCCACAGCTGAAGATGCAGTTCAAGTGCAAGATCTACTTTGGAGCTTTAGAAATTGTGGTGTTACATATGGAGAAAGCAGAAAATCCAACCTGTTCCCCACCTTTCTTCAGCTCATTCTTCTCTCTTATTATTCTTAATTAATACTAATTCTCTGCATTCAACTCTAATGGTCTCATACCCCTGAGAAACCAACATATGATAACTTTCATGTATTCAAATCTCTCTACCCCTAGGAGGGATGAGATAGGAAGCCTCAAAGGATTCACATCCAGGGAGATCCCTCCAGAACTGCCTGTCTCGTCTGAGTTCTGGTATTTTTAATTCCAGTGGGAAATGGGAAGGGAAGATATGCTTTCCTGGTACTTGGTTACTTCCAGTTCTCTTCCCATCAAAAATCACCATACCCAGAGAGGTGCAAAAATGGGACTGACACAAATATTCAGAACATTTCCAACCTTCCATTGTCTCTCATGCACCACTCCCGTTCCTGACCATCTTGCTGACTTTAGGTTGGTATTGCAAAACCTAACTTGCAGGTATATCTACTCAATGCAGCAGCACGCGCATTTATTTCAAAATTACGCCTCTTCTTCAGGATATATGATTAAAACACAAAACCCAAGCGATATAAATCTCCACCAAACCAAAATGAAACACCCTACTGCTGCGAGAGTCCACAGTGCCTCTCTGGAGAGAACCAGAGAGGGCCCAGGTACGAGGCAGATTATTTGGTGTCGTAATGCACTGTTTCAGAAACGCTATCAAGAGCAGGTTTGTAGAAATCCAAGCATCACCCCAGCTCCCTTGTCTTGTACCATGGTGGTTGCTGACAAATAAACAAAGAAACAAACACTAAATCAACCTCTTTTTGTCTTTCTGATGCTAGACTGGCACGGGCAGCTTGTAAGAATTAGTGATTACAGAGAGCAACTGGCTAATTTCCAAGGGAATACGGAGAAGGGGAAGTGAGGAACAGCAGTAATTTACAGCTTAACCCATTTGTGTTTTCTCTTTACAGCTCTCATCTGGATTACCAAATGCAAATTATTTATCATATTTTATTGGCAACCCTTTAACTGCACTGGTATGCGAAATTCCTGATACTTTCCTAAAGCCCAGTTTTGCAGCTAAGAGGCTGCATCCCTCGTAAGTCTTACTTCGAAAGGTGAATGTCCCTTCAAAACCAGAGCGGGCATCTTCCCCATTACACCATCATGGTATATGGCCACCAGCATCCTAGCACTGACCCTGTCTCTCATGGACAGCATCAGGCAGATCTCCCTAAATGACTGTATTCTGCTGTTGTTGTGACCATCATGTGAATGTAACACGAGTGTAAAAGGACCCAGCTGGTATTAGGGACTGTTACTTTCAAGATTCTAGAAGAGGATCAAATGAAGGAGAAAATTAAATTAAACAAGCAGCAGTTAATTATGTAGGCTGCTTTTGTACTCTCCCCTTCCTCTATGTAGTAGTTTCCACCTAAAAATCTTGAAGTGCTTTAGAGTTGGTAATTAAATCTCAGAACTACTACAGAGAAGGATGCAAGGGAAAGTGTATGCAGTTCACTTGATCTTGTCGGTTTGATTATATGTTAGCTTTGCATCTCTCCAGACCTCTGCTCTGCCAGGACACTCCTTGCAAGTTAACCTAAGGTCTGTGCAAATACTTGTAATAATGTTTCTGAATGAGGGAGTCTATTAAAAGGGAAGTCACAGACTGGACCAGGAGGGAGAAGGGATGTATGGACGGTCCTCCTGGGCACCCAGCCCCATGGGGAGGGTGTCTTAGGGCAACCGCAGTGCCAGGGATCCCCTTGCTCTGGGCATCCCAACTGCACCAGCAGAAAAGTGCTGCTCCCCAGCATTTACTTTGGTCCATGGGGACCCAAGCATTGTGGTTGCAAAACCTGATGTAATAATGTCAGCTTGGAAAGCCATATCACCTCCCTTACTCCATTTGGGATGTTTGAAACCAGCAGCTAAGCAAGAGTGCCAATGTGGGGGCCATGAAGAGCCAAGTTCATTCCCACCAAAGCAATCCATGTAGGATGATACGTAGAAATACCTGTGATTGCACAGATACAGGACTTGGTAACACCCCTGTTCCAGTGCAGATGCCCACAGCTGCTTATGTCCAAGCCTCTTGCCCTTGCAGGTATGGACCTGAGCACCTCATGGGGCCAAACACTTCACATCAGGGAAGACTCCTCTATCAGGGTGGATCTTGCCCCCGTCAGCAGCCCGGGCGCTGGGATCCAGCCTGTCAGGACAGCCCTTTGAGCACAACGGCATGCACACGGCCTGCCTGGCATGCACGGCATGCATACGGCACCCAGGCTGTATGTCATCACCAAATTGCTTCAGAGAAGACTGGCTTGGTGGCATTTGAGAAGCCATTGAAGAGCAGCTTCAGCATAATGTGGTTTAAGATGTTATTTTCAGAGAGCAATGAAAGCACAGGGTGATGCTCATCTGGCAATCAAAAACATTAGCAGAAGTTCTGGCAGTGGATCCCAGAGATGATAAAAATTAAAATGTCCTTGGAAGCATAAGCAGAAATCTGTTTGGCACAGATGCTATTGCAACACTGAGACAACTGTAAAGAGGGGGATCTTCCGGGAAAGTGCAGTTTCATGGCATGAGAAAGCCCAGCTCATGTTTTACAGCCTCCTGATACAAAATCATGCTTCTTACTCTTGGATTGCTGCTCATGGGCTGCAGGAGCCTCTAGGGAGGCTGAGACAGAGACAACGCCAAAGTACCTGCCTTTCCACTTTTATTGAACCAGGTGCTGCTCTACAGCTCCCTCCAAGCTGTGAAAGCTGTGGGGTTCATCTCTGAGCTTGTAGAGGACACACCACAAAGTGGATGTGGGCAAGACACCAGCAACCAACCCACTGCACAGTGTGGATGTGATGTCACACCGTGACACGACTGCAGGATTCCTGCCCATGGGATTCAACAGCTTAAAGGATCCCATTTAATTAGCCCCAGTATTCTCTGACAGTGAGGAAATACTCTAGCAGTCAACAGATACTTGACTGCTTTAATACCCCAGGAAGGTTCTGTGGTTTTCCATTTTGTCTTGGATACCAAAGGCCTGATTTTTCTCTTATTTATTCCAAGTAAAGCAGAAGTAACCCAGCCGCGCCAGCTGAGCAACTCGAGCGTCACTCAGCGTAAGGAGGAGGAGACCCAGCCTGCTGTCAGGCCAAACCAGACTGTGGAGCTGGTCAGGAAGGTGTGTTATTGTGCCACAAAAAATGCTCAAATTGAGACAAAAGCCAAAGTTACAATTTTGTGTGTAAAACAAAATATAAAACTGGAGGGGAGAGCAAAGAGCAATAAGTATTTCCAATGAAAGCCTTTTTATTTGTAAGCTTTTTAAACATGACAATAATATATTTCAAATTTTACGATAGAGAAAAACATCTGGAGTGGGCTAAGAATGTCAGAACAGACATTGTTCCCCCTCCCTTCAAAGAAAAGTTTTGCCAGTCGTTTTGAAACAAGATTTTGCTGAGCTCAGTGCAATTCTACAAAAAACTTCAGGTGAATTGAAACAACCTTTTCCCCTGGAAGTTGTTCCAACAGCTGAGGACTCTGCAGGACCAGCCGCCCACGGAGCCCCGGTTGCTGCTTCTGAGCCTGGCCAGAGCCCAGGGCCATGGGGCTGCAGGGCAGCCGGCTGGGACGGGAGCTTCTCTGCTCAAAGCACATCGTGCTCTGCTCACACTTGGCGTGGCTGCCAGGGCAGTCCTGCTAGGACTGCAGAAACATTTTCCCAGACCCACCTTGACAACCTTGGGTTTTTATTTTATTTTTTAATTTCTTTTCCTGACTTCCTGCCCTCAGACATAATTTTCGCTTTCAGGATCACACTCCCTCTATGCCCTCGGCCAAAGGGATGGATCAATCTCCTGGTTGCATTACAGGCAGAGGAACTCAGCCCGTGCCTGGGGAGCAAGATCAGGAGACAAAGCCTGGTCTCTGGCAGCCCTGCAGGGCATCATGCCTGTTGCGTTGCATCCTCCTCCTCCACACAGCCCCATGGCTGCAACTCAGCTCCTTCCCACACCATGCTGGGATTGGACTCCTGTGGAGAGAAGTCAGCCCCACCAGTGTCAGCAAGGAGGATCTCAAAAGGCGAGAGCCCATCAGCAACAGTGAGGAGGAGGAGTAAGGATGTATCATAGAATCACAGAATCATTAAAGAAAAGACCTCTAAGATCATCAAGTCCAACCATCAACCCAACACCACCATGCCTCCTAAACTAGGCCCTGGAGTGCCACGTCTACACCTTTTTTGAACGCCTCCAGGGTTGACAACTCCACCACCTCTCTGGGCAGCCTGTTCCAATGCCTAACCACTCTTTCAGTAAAGAAATTCTTCCTAATGTCCAATCTAAACCTCCCCTGACGCAACTTGAGGCCATTTCCTCTCATCCTATCGCTAGTTTCTTGGCAGAAGAGTCCAACACCCGCTTCACTACAACCTCCTTTCAGGTAGTTGTAGAGAGCGATAAGGTCTCCCCTCAGCCTCCTCTTCTCCAGACTAAACAGCCCCAGTTCTCTCAGCCGCTCCTCATAAGACTTGTTTTCTAGACCCCTCACCAGCCTCGTTGCCCTTCTCTGGACACGCTCCAGCACCTCA
>WAAD01004536.1:7018-31417 GCA_013389945.1 Fregata magnificens
GGGCCCTCCGCGGGGCCCAGACCCCGTCTTGCCCTGGGCTGCGGGCCGGGGCCGGCAGGCGAGGTCTCCCCCACCCTCTTTTTCAAAAAACTCTTCTCTTTTTTACACACAAGTTCCCACTTTTCTCCCCGTCCCCGCCGCTACGTTTCACACACACCTCCCCCAGCCCCCCGGGGGATGCTCCCGCTTCTGCTGGGCGGCTCCTCACAGAAACGCCTGAAAATCAGCAGCGGCGAAGCTGCCGCTCTGGTAAAAATAATAATTTAAAAAAAAAAAAAAAAGATTGTGCACAAGAGGGGTTTTAGTTTAACTCTTCAGTGCGTTTAGGGGTGCCCACAATCCATACACGAGGCCATCATTAAAGCAACCAGCCGCCGTAATGATTCGGCATGTGCAAAAGGAATAATGCAGAAAAATGAGATAGGTTTGTATAGTATCTAGCACTATTTAGGGAACTATGTCTGCACCCTCTGAAATTAGAGGGTAAGTTTCAATACCCCAGTTAAAATTCAACTAGACCTCTTAAAGCAAAGTGTAACTTGGTAAGTTTTTCCTGAGCACGTTGAGACCATAAAACAGTTATAAAAATACCAATTCCAGAAAAAAGCTCTTTCAACGGCAGTATCACTTCCACTTTATTTTGTTAACTAGATCTAAAGTGCAGGACAGGCAGGAGTTAGCATGGATTCAGTTTAACAGAACAGACCGCCGTACCCATTAAGCGAAAACCTGGTGTTTATTGAAGACCTGCTATGGTCTCTAAACGTGTATGCTCATCATTCGGACAAGGCTTAAGAGGCAAGGAATATCTAATGCAAACGGTAACACTCAGGATGAGGTAAAAGCCTATGCCATTTTAGCTTCCTCCATATAAATACCTGAAATGATTCTTGGGATCTCAACTGCCGTGTAAAGAATGAGCAAGTGTGAAAACACCATAGCCTGTTCCACTGTCTTAACTGATGTAACGCTTAGCTGCCCCCAAAACCCCACAGGTTTTAATCAGGAAATTGTTCTATTGATTACGGAGAAGTCCCATGTTCTACAAGCGTGTCTTCACAAGACTTGTCTTTGGGCCTGACGAGACATGACGATGCTCATTTCAACAGTCGCAGGTATTGGCAAGTATCTGGCAAACAGCGATTCAGGAGATCCTGTTTCTGGACACTCCTGCTGCAGAAGTATTTCTGCATAATACTACATTCATGTGTCAGGCACTGACAGTCATCCAAGCACTCTCCAAAAACAAACCAGAGAAGCAGCCTGGCATTATTTAAAATACGTCAGTGTTTTGATTAGAGTGTTTTAACTGTGTACACACAAGCTACAAGTCAACTGGATCATAAGCTTCCATTTCAGTAGAGTCCGCAAAGGAAGAAATGAGGAATTTTCCCATCCTAACCTGCCCTTTCCTGATTTTGGAGTTTCGTATTTTTGGGTAGGCACTGCTAGACCCAGAGACCATTGCTGCATTGTAGCAACAGCCGCCTTTTGCTTGTTCAGATCGGGCAACGTATTTGCCTTACATTCACAGAGAGGTTTTAAAGAAACTGTGTTAGCACTTTGCATTGTGAAACCCAGAGCTTTTGAACTTCAGTCAGTTAAAATAACTTGTTGGCAAATGACTTCATCAGGTAATCTGTATTCAAGAGTTATTTTACTTTACAGTTGTTTAGCAGTGTTCATCTTCTGTCTGGTTGATAGTTTTCAGTTAATCATTCACTCATCAGCAGATCAGTTGAATGGAGCCACCGGACGGATTTACAGTAAGTAGAGGGGCCTCCACCCAGGAAAGCAGAGAAGATGACCCTGGCCTAGAGATAATTTAACTCTGTCTACCTGGCCACACAGTCTCAGCCCTAAACCTTTGAATAAAGAGCAGCTATTTGTCCTTCCTCACAGTTCAAAAATCCCTGAAGCCTGGGCTGCCAACCAGTTAGTTTTACGCAGTTCCTCTCACTGCTCTGGAGCTGTGCTCAGTCTTAAGTAATTACAGAGCAGCAACGTGGTACGTATCCTTAAATTGTAATTTGCCTGAATGAATTCCACAGCATGTTCATCTGTCTAGTGCATCATACCATGCAAAACACTGTTAAGGTCCTAAAATTTAAATAATCCCTAATTTACAGATTTGCTTGATGAGCTTTTAAAGGCTAATATTCTAATGTCAGTGTGGATACCTGGTGGTTAACTGCATAGCACACACAGAAACACACGGAACTCAACTTGCCTTTTAAGTGAAGCTAAAGGTCAGCATTTGCTCCGACATTTTTGTCCCCAGGAACTCCCCTGCATTGCCCATTTATGTCTCCTGGGCAAGTAATACACACAAAGAATCTTGCTTCCACTGCTTTGCAGTACTTTGCTTCTAAAGAATGTTACAAATCCATGTACTGTGCCGTCATCCCATTTCAAGTATTTGCTGAACAACACCAGTGACTGGGTGGTGGGGGTGGAAAAGAAGAAAAAAGGGAAGAGAAATGAGGACCCATGTCAACCAACTGCAAATGCAAGAGGTGACAGAAATGCAGGGTACTTTTGACACGTTTCTCCAAGTCCAGTATGAGCAGGTAACAATAATCTGAACTATTAGGTTCTGGATTTACTGAAAATGTCCTTAAATTAGTATGAAAACCTTGTCCCTGACCAAAGATCAAAAGTCTAATTTTACAACATCAAGAGAACTATATAGACAAAAATACAGTACGAAAACCATTTTAAGACAGAGACAAGCAGGAATGCAGAAGACTTGTTTAAACATAGCCAGGAGCTTTGCTGATTGTATTGGGTTTGCGTGACAGGGTTTTGGTAGTGGGGGGCTACAGGGGTGGCTTCTGTGAGAAGCTGTTAGAAGCCTCCCCCGTGTCTGATAGAACCAATGCCAGCCAACTCCAAGACACATCCGCTGCTGGCCAAGGCCGAGCCAATCAGCGACACTGGTAGCGCCTCTGGGATAACATATTTAAGAAGGGGGAACAAAAAAACCCTGTGCAATTGCAGCTGGAGAGAAGAGCGAGATTATGTGAGAGGAACAACCCTGCAGACACCAAGGTCAGTGAAGAAGGAGGGGGAGGAGGTGCTCCAGGTGCCGGAGCAGAGATTCCCCTGCAGCCCATGGTGAAGACCATGGTGAGGCAGGCTGTCCCCCTGCAGCCCATGGAGGTCCATGGTGGAGCAGATATCCACCTGCAGCCCATGGAGGACCCCATGCCAGAGCAGGTGGATGCCCGAAGGAGGCTGTGACCCCATGGGAAGCCCATGCTGGAGCAGGCTCCTGGCAGGACCTGTGGACCCGTGGAGAGAGGAGCCCACGCTGGAGCAGGTTTGCTGGCAGGACTTGTGACCCCGCGGGGGACCCACGCTGGAGCAGTCTGTTCCTGAAGGACTGCACCCCGTGGAAAGGACCCACGCTGGAGCAGTTCGTGAAGAACTGCGGCCTGTGGGAATGACCCATGTTGGAGAAGTTCATGGAGGACTGTTTCCCGTGGGAGGGACCCCACGTTGGCGCAGGGGAAGAGTGTGAGGAGTCCTCCCCCTGAGGAGGGAGTGGCAGAGACAACGTGTGATGAACTGACCGCAACCCTCACTCCCCGTCCCCCTGTGCCGCTCAGGGGGAGGAGGTAGAGAATTCGGGAGTGAAGTTAAGCCCGGGAAGAAGGGAGGGGTGGGGGGAAGGTGTTTTAAGACTTGGCTTTATTTCTCATTACCTTAATCTGATTGGATTGTTAATAAATCAAGCTAATTTCAGCAAGTTGAGTCTATTTTGCACGTCATGGCAGTTGCTGAGTGATCTCCCTGCCCTTATCTCGACCCATGAGCCTTTCATTATATTTTCTCTCCCCTGTCCAGCTGAGGAGGGGGAGTGATAGAACAGCTTTGGTGGGCTCCTGGCATCCAGCCAGGGTCAACCCACCACACTAGCGAACACTGTTCCGTATGTATATTCTGTGGTACTTTAGTATATATTCAAATATTCACGCAACAAGCACAGCCCAAACCACTTGTCAAGCATAGTCCAATATTTTTAGTTACTCCTAAAACATGGTGGGTCAATTGAGTAACACCTCGAAATCATTACCTCACTATCAACTTCAAACACCAACATCACAGCTTTCAGTCTCAGTTCCTGCATCTTCAAAAGAGTATCTTAGCTTATCACTTTTAACACCAAGCTTTCTATCCTACTCCTCATGCTCAGGGATAACACAACCAAATGCATGTTTGTTTAAAACCTTCCAAAAGGCATTAATGTAACACTGCAATAGATATGAAGTGATCTTTTAAGTAATTATTGTTAGCCTTTAGCCTATAAAGCCTTAAACTTAGACTTCACTCAGGAAACAACCGCTGGCCATTGTAGTTAACTTTGCGTGTGCCAATTATTTTAATCAAAGAACCCAACTCCAAGCAGATTGTATCCACCTACACAGCATTGAGCAGTCTGAGGACATCACCCTTTGGAAAGCCTCAGGCTGCAATGGATGGGCCTCATAATGACACAGGCACAGCAACTCAAGGCAAATATTGTCTAACACCCGGGAGTCCAGCAGCCACAAAAACTCCATAAAATGTATGAAGACAGATATGCACCCACCCTTTTCTATCAATTACTCTCACAGCCTCTTGTTTGGATACACCTAATCAATCCATGTTCATACCCCACTACCTGCTTAGGAACAGGACTTTGAAGAGGCTTGGGAATGGGCCAGTTGGGACCAGGCGTTCAGCTCCGCAAAGCATGACACCCAAGACTTATGTACTGGAGAAAACAGTCTTCTGATAGACTCTCCGGACACATGAGACTACCAGAAAACATGGGCTGTCACAGATAAAATCAAATAAGAAGACCCTCAGTGGGAAAGTGATTTAGCTGAAAGCCTGAGAGTTAAAACTGTGGAAGAAACGCCAGCTGGACAAGATTTAAACCTCACAGTGCACGTGCAAACAACAGTGTCACCAGGTAACTGTTCTTTACCAAAGCAGGTTTTGTAACACTTAATGCATGTATGCATATTAATGGCTTTCACTGAACGCATTTTCATAGCTGCGTGCCTGTGCTTATTAGCAAAGTCTGAATAATGGTTCAGTTTTACATGAGCCGCGCAGGAGAAATGCTCTTTTTCCCTACTTTCTTTTTGTACTCTAGATCAACTACAAAATGTCTTCAGATTACAGAGACAAGTCTTTCAATTTGAAGGATTGAAATGAATACTTAAGAGGCCAATTCATAGCGGACATATACTTGAACCCCTTCTCCCAAACAAACCAACGAACCCACCCGAAACTACCACAAGCCACCTAAACAAGTACGACTGAAAGATTCGTTATTATCTCTTGACAAAGCGTAAGAACTTGGCAAGTAAGGAAGCTTCCCAACCCTGAATGACATTCACAGTGTACTGACAGTTTTCCAGCACTCCAGATACAAAGAAGATGATCCATGTGTTACAAGAAGAGTGTCCTGGTGCAGAGGCTGGTGGAGATCAAGACCAGGATCTACACCACCACTACATGGACCCCACTTAACATAGCAAACACCACAAACCAAAATAATGGAAAACTATAGAAAAACTGCAATAAATCGCATAATTTCACAAACATCACAGAGTATGCATAACATGGACCAGAAGAATGACAGCAGCACCACATCAAAGAAATTCTTCATAGAAGCTAAGAAGAAAACCTGTTTAAATCAATTGAGGCATATACTAAAGATGAACGCTAGTACACAAACAAGCACTGTTCCGAAAGCAGCACTGTCACAAGGAATTAAGGAAAAATAGGTAACGCTGAAAGATTAAAAAGGCGAGTTTATCCCTACCTAGGGGAACATGTATGCCAAGTACATTGTTGTGTACCTTGGAAATTCAGATTCCCTGCCAGTGCTCTTCAGAGCAATTGTGGTTTTTGTGAAAAATATATGAAGCTCTCAGTCTCTTCAGCAACGCCTTTACACTGGGATGATGAAAGCAACAGCTGAGTGTTTCTCTAGGCAAGATTAACTGTAGCAAACAGCAAATACTCTCAGTTACATGGGACAGTCCCACTAAGGAGGAGTTCAGTGGCACGTCTGTCTTAAGTGCGTTGACATTTGCATTGGTCAACACTACAGCACATATATCTGGTCTTTCCTAGAAGCAGTAGCTGTACTCTGAACATGCAGCAGACCTATGCAGGACTTCTTAACATCTACAGTCCGGGCTGAATGGCCACTCGTCTGCTGGGTATCCAGAGCTCCAAAACGAATACAAACAGTTAGGTTCTGTCCTGGTACCACCTCCAGGCAGAAGCAAAGAGGAGGCATCTCTGGAGAAAATTAAGACGTATGGCAGGTTTTACAGATCCCATCTCAGTCCAACATAGCCCTCATCCTCACACAGTACCAGAGACTTTGCCTCCCTTTCCCCTCACAAAGGCCACTTTCATATCCCAGATTTTACTCCACTTTAAAGAATTTTCATTCCCTGAGAGGCAGGGATCGCTATATTCTCAGCTGCTTTCTTACAAGCCAGGGATTTCTGGCTGTACTTCATACACTTTGTGTTCGGTTATGTCACATACAGTCTTTTACAACAAGAAGGAATCTGTTTCAAGCAACAACTATGGGCAAATACCCTGTAGAAAAGGGAGTTTATGGACCTGGCCACCACCTCGTTGTAGGGAAGTACTTGACATGCATAAAGATGTGGAGCTAGCAAAGGGAGCATCATCAGCTGAGTGGTGGTGGGGAGGAAACCCGAGTGATTCGTTCCAGCAGAAAAGCTGTGTGTACCTCAGACATAGCACAGACGTCCTTCATGATCTTGATACCAACCTATAATCCATATCATAACTAGTTTCACATTTTATCCAAATGAGTATTAGAGAACACACATACATGCAAACCAATTTACTGTCACAAGCACGAGACAGGCTTTTAAAAGATGGAAAGCAAATTGAAAACACGAAGACATGTAAGGCCATGAGTTACCCTTTTTTCCTTTAATGCAAGAGTTCTGCTTGTTTACATTTCGTGATTACTTGAAGCCTCTGTATATTTTCATAAATGTATTTAGGAAAATTCATTCCTTTTGTACAACACTATGTTGTAACTAAAAACCCCCTGGGTAATTTGATATAGGCACGCAATTTCTGGCAGAAACTGCATAAATGCATGATGAGCTTTCAAGATAAAAAAAAGCAGTATCAGGCAGTGACATATCATATCTGCATTTTCAATACATGCATCTCTATTTTCCTCACTTCATCCTCCTCAGGTTCTTTATTGCCCTCATACACCAAAATGTATTATTATTGCCATATCAGTCATTTTGGAGTACCTTTTTTCAGTTACGGCAAGTTGAACAATGTATTTGTTATAAAGCAAACAAGGTAAGATTAGTTTCTAAAAATTACTTATGCAAGGCATTTAAATTGTACGGTGAAGTGCACATGAACTGTCTGACAAAGCTCACTTCTGACCCAAGCCCTGCTGTTTACATCCTGTTCACTTATAAGTGCAATAGCTGGCAGGGTTCCACCAGGAGATATTATCCAGTTATAGCCTCGTTAGGAGAAGCACATGGACACACACGAGTATTCATTGCCCGCTGCGACCATATCTCTTTTTGCCTTGCATCTACCCTCACTCACTGCAAGTGTGCAGTTGGGAGCAGGTACCCAAGCTAAATCTCCACAAACTAGTTCAGCTACCAGAAGCAGAATAATAGTATGAATGCTAAACTCCCGATAGCCTAGTTTACCTTAGTTTTCAGCTATCTTAGAGATGCACAGTGTAGATACTGCCTCAAGCCACCGCCACTTGCTTACATGGAAGCATGGAAGATTTACATGGGTTCCAAGAATAATAGGAAAAAGAAATCCATTGGAGCGGACTTATCACCGAGTCCTACAAGGGTGAATATATATATTAAATATATATATTCAGTATAACAAAAGAACAAAGGTAACTGGGTGCTTTATAGATATACAGCAAAATATGTGCTTGATGTCAAATATACAGCTTATTGGTATATGCTAGCATGTTCTGGGGCTAGTTTCAGCAGACATGCATACAACGCAGTAATAAGTTACTGCGCTGTTAAACACTTTGAAGCTGAAGTTATTCAATACAACTCATGAAGTGTAAGTTGCTAAAAAACCTCCCAACTCATAGTACTGCAAGACCTGCATTTTGTTCTTAAAGACTCTTTGGAATACAGCTTATAAACACAGTTCTATAAAACAGGTCAAGTATCTGAGTTTGCAGGAGATCTGAGCAGTTTGTGCAGGAAGGTATACCAAAGCTAAGCTAAGTATAAAAGAAAAAAAAGCTCTCTAAGTAGTAATTCTGTATGGATGTTTCTTAATTCAGTCTCCTGAATCCCAGCTACAGCACGTTCTACTAGAATTGCAAATACAGGCTGGGGTGAACAAACATGCTTTGGTAAACAAATGCTCTGGCACACGATGTTATGTAGGTGGGGTCTACCCAGAATGTCAAGAGTTCTTCCCCAGATCGTAGAGATGAGCAAGAACACAAGCACCATATTTGTATTTTCAAGCTATTTACTGCTAGCTCATGTGTACAGATATTCTATTCAAATGAAACTAAACAAGGGCACTGGTTTGGGGGCTATCCCCCCATCATGTCCAGCCCCTCACAAAAGGCTCACAGCCTTTTTCCAAAATGTCAGCATTTTAAAGGCAGCCTAAGATCTACAGAATTGACCAGATTTGGATTTGTTGTTCTATTGATACCTCTAACAAATTTTTTATGTCAAAAGACACAGGCATTCCACTAGAGCATTGTTATGCACCAACTTGGAGTAGAAAAAAGGTAGCAGCGATTTAAAAACCCCACTACCCAAGCAAGAAGCTGTATCTTATAATCCAAAAAATGAGAGAGATTTAAGCAAAATGTTGCAAGAGTTTATTATTTGCTGTCCTTAGTTTAGTTGTTTATCTAGCCATTTCCTCATGTTTGCCAGATGGCCGACCTATTCCCAACCCACAGAAAGATGTATTTCTATCTACCAACTACAAAGTCTGGTTGTTGTTCTCCAAGCACAAATACTCTCATTTTCAGTCCTGGGAGCTGTGGGTCAACATTTTAAGTGTGTACGTGGGTCTGAACTACTGAGTTTCAGCAATAGATTTATATAAAGATATATCCTGTCCTCTTATACCAGGTAAAACCAATACAACACAGGATGTCCAAGAACAAGCCGGGAGAGAGGACAGATGATCAACTTTTGGACTGTACTAAACGATATTTTTCTTTTTATAATATGACAATCTAGCAGAAGCCACTTAATGGAATATTGTAAATCTGAGTATGAAGCATAAGCAACAATTAAATAAATCCCTCCAATCTTGATATTAGCTCAAGACCACTGTTCCATTACACAGTGTTAAAAAAGAACATGGCAGCACTTAATGTTTCAGGTCAGCAGTTTTTTGATGTTAGCTATTATGGTGTTGGGTGGTAAGGACCACAGAGAACAAAGAAAGATATTGTAGGTTGCAGCATGGAACATGAATACTAAATAGGAGAAGTTATCACAAAATTGTATCTGTTGACATTTAGCTTTGAGGTACATAACAGCCATTTTAAAGGGACAACAAGAACCAGACTATTTAAAAGACATGGTATTTTCTTGCAGTCATTCAAATTAGTCAAATGTTTCATATGAAAATGTTCCTGCACACAAATGCAAGCTACTCTGTTTTTCTTCTATACGGCATGAGATCAAGAATAAATCTTATTCCAACTACAGTCTTCTCCAACAATGCTGTACAACTTAAGGTAATTTTGTAGATGACAGTGCAATTTTAAGCTTGCATCAGAACACAAAAGAGCAAAATGCCAAAGCTTTCTAATTACATGGCAATCTTTGTGTCAACCTGATTCATTAAATTTTTTTATAAATCTTCGAATTAAGCAAAGAAAAAATTTTCTTCTAGAAAGAATTTGGTAAAGCCATGAGAACTCAAGATGCCATACACCTCATGAACTGAAGCACTTGATAAATACATTGTTACTGCATTGGTAATTAAATACATGAGCTGGGCAGAATCCGAACAATGTTCAGGAAACCACCAATAATTAACCTCTGTTTGGATGCAATGGCAACGGCGATGAGGATACCCAGACTGGAATATGCACCGTGCTAATGGAAGCTAATAGGAGTGGTGTTGGAGGAGGGTGCTAATATCTTCCACTCTTGGATTAACTGATGAAAATTTAACTTCAGTCTGAAGCAGATACCATGTAAGTGCTCAAAAATCTCTCCCTGCCGCACTAGCTCTGTTTCCCTTCAGGTTTGGGATGAGTCACTAGCAGGTTTCTACACCAAATTGCTTCCGACTCAAATGTACCCTTCATTTATATAAAAAGTGTTGTGCTAACAGCCCTTCAAAATACTCACTTCAGAAATAACGTTTCATCATTCACCTTTATATAACTGTGGTTCTCCCAGGCCTACGCTGCTTGTTTTTTCCCCTTTGTTTACCACCAATTTATGCCTACCCGCATGCAGTCGTTAGCACACCAGAACCACAGGGAACGCCTACGCTGCTGGCACGGTCACCTCCCCTGGAGAGGGTGGCGGGCAGCAGATGTCCAGCCAAGGGGTCCTCACCACATACCTCCGTTAAAATAAAGTCGGGGTAATTATGGATATTTTCATTCCTTCACCCATCTGCCTCCACTGATTGATTCAGAAGCGTCTTCAAAATCAGAAAACACAAGCACTGTTTATTTCCCACTCTGATGAGAATAATGCCTGTTTTTGAGAAGAGAAATGTGGAAGTATTGAGGACAAAAACATTTTTTCACATAATTCTTTTGAAGTCAGAGCAAGCAAGATGGCTGTTTATACTGTTGATTCCTGGCTCCAGCATTCCTACATGCATAATTGCTCAATAAAGCTTTTCATAAACATTTTGATACATTCATTGTGAACTTGCACAGGTAAACCAGTACCTCATTTTAAAATCTGGTTAAGCTAACACCACAGAGAAAGATATTTTGGACATTTCACATAAAAGCAAACTTGAAAGCATTAATACCTACCATGGTGGGCAGGTATAGAGTCAAACTATACCTGTGCAGATGCTAGAATTGTGGGAGTATGAAAACAGGAAGATGGTGGGATTAGTTATTTAATTTACATGGGATTATATGAAGTTTTGTTTTATTGCATGTCCAGGAAAGTTGAAAGCAGAGCCCGTAACTTCCTGTAGTGTCTGGGGGAGGGGAGAGGAAAACGTGCAGAACCCCCACTCCTTTACTTTATAACCAAAAAAAAAAAAATTATATGGAGATTTTCTTTTGTAAGGCAAAAAAAAAAATATATATATACAAGCATATGAGGGGGCAAATTTACTACAAAGGAAAGTAAATTGGATACTAACAAAAACTTATTTCAGAGAATACTTGTCAGTATCTTCTGAACACATAAATCATGGAATTTGTGTTACATTTTAAAATTTTTCAAATACTGCTAGCTAATCTGCCCAGACCTGAAAAATTAAGCAGTCGATTTACTGAAGAGCCTTAACAGAAAAATACATTCGACACTGGTCTGTGGTTAATTGTGCAGTATGTTGGCACAGAATCCATGACAAATTTGGAAGGAAGTCAGATTAAAAAAAAGAAACAAACAAAATCCCAGATATTGGCTAAGGAGAATAAATAAATAAACCGAGGTCTGAATCCAAACAAAAAGATTAAGTAGTATTTTCTTTGCCAGTAGCAGCATTTTCTTGGCCAAGACTATTCAGATTCCAATGAACAATAAAATTAAGACCTGCTACATTGTAAAACATGAAAACAGCAATAAAAACGTGCCTGCAACACAGACTCAAAGATCCAACTGAGGCACAAGGAAAGCTTTTGCAGTAGGGGAAGGAAGAGATCTTGAGTCTTCCAAACTCCCAGCACGTCTTACTCATTATCCCACAGTGGAGGAAGATTACTTGCAAAGGACAGCCTTTTCACTTAGCTAGGAAAAAATAGTCTACTTCTTACTTTCTTCTAAAAGCACCCCAGCCCTAATTCTCTAGCACCACGTAACATTGATTGCTCATCTGTGTAGAGCAACAGCAGAACCCCCAGGTTACATATAAATGTTTGGAAGACCATTCGCCAACCCCAGGGAGATGGGAGCTCCTAGGAGTATCTGGGTGCATGTGTCAATATGCTCAGTGAATTAGTTTGCTACAACTAATCTCTAATTAGGTGCAGGATAGGAAGGCCTGCAAATTTTTGTCATCAGGACAAACTGGCAGAGCTTTGCCTACTTAATTATTATATTAAACTCTAAAGAGCATTTTATTTTGGGCACCTCCTTCATCAGCTCAGAAGAAAGGTTGCAGGCAGTTGCACACACTCCACAAACAGCAGTATCAAATAGTAGCCAATGAAAAAAATATCCTCCTATTTTTGTTGTATCATCTTTCTTGTTTACCTTCACTGGGAGGAAAATGTCTGTCTACCATGTTACATCCTGCCTCGCCACTTCCCCGTTCTCTGTAACCCATCCTCAGCGGAGGAAGCCCACAGGGTTTAAAGCCTCAAGAGGTGCAGCTCTGCTCACAACCCCTCTCCTCCTGCTCTCTCCACACTTGAGCGCCACTGTCACCCACTCTGTTCAGGATCCTTTTCACGCTGCAGCCGTGACTTACCTTACCTCACCAGCTGGGAATAAAAGCCAGAGCAGAGTTCTTTGGAAAAGAGATCATCTTTATTAATTTTGTGCAAGACATCCAGCACAGTGTGGACTCGATGCAGCTTCGAGTGCTTAGTGGCTGCCAATGACCAAGATAACTACGTAAATTTATACATATAGATATGTATTATTGCACACACCCCTCTTGTCGTGCTCAACGGACTACATACTAACCCGTTAAGGTTTCAAAATCTTTCTATTCCTAGCTCTAAGACCCTGGTCAGGACAACCAGATCCCTTTCTTCTGAAAGAGCGGCAGCACACGTCGCAGATTTAATTCAAAGGAAACGCTGCACGGACTGGCTTCCTGTAGCGGGGCGGGAGCACTCTTTCTGCCTTTTTCACTCACCCTGGATTTGAAGAAAGTCAACGTTAAGCTCCTGACTGGTGTCACCAATGGTGAATGTCCAAAGGCTCAGTTCTCCCTCCGGAGCAGAGAGCAAAGACAGCAAGGGGAGGCATTTACAGTTAATTACCGAGGTCATTCAAGTCACACAACTGTTCATTATAATGAAGTGGGTTTGTTAAAGTTTTTGCATTTCATTGCTGCAACAAGCAGTGGAAATAAATCTTGGGCCTAAATCCATGGTCGGAAGAGCTTGGGTCCAGCGTCTGCACTTTGCACAGTACCAACAACTTGTGGAACAAAATCTGGTTTCTACAGACCAGAAATGGAGAGGTACAGTAACTGTAAATCTGAAAGCACGCCCTCTCTTTATTTTTTAAATCGATGTTTCCCACTGTGGTAGATCCACTGGCACTGGGCACATGACAGACAACGCGCGGCAGGCAGTCAAGTTGCAGCACAAGATTTATTTGTGAAGACAGACATAGAGTGTGAAAACACAGTCAAATTGCTAGCAATAAGTATAAAATCTGCATAAGTATATAGGTTTGAGAATCACCATGGTTAAGATAGAATTATAATGCAAATAAAAAAAAACTGGCTAGCAACAAAAAAAAAATCCTTATTATCAATATGTTTATAGCTTAAGAGCAAGAAAAACCTTGCTGCTCTAGTCAACACAGAGAAAAACTGAGGAGAGATGACATCCAGAAAGTTATCATGTTTAGGACATCAGTCTTCACCAAGAGGGTCAAATGCAAGCAGTGATTAGCATAAATAACAGCAATGACAGGTAAGATTTCAGGAGGAAGGGGGGGGGGGAGGGAGAGAGAGAGAGAGAATGTGAATGAAAGTGTGTGCACGTGTGCGCGATGGAAAAAACCAAACAAGTAAACAAAACAAAGCAACAGAAAACAACAGGTAAGAATATTAGAGACCCAATGAGTCAATTTAACTTCAAAGTCCTGGGGAAAACAATCCAGAACAAATTAATTAGCAGCACCTGGAAGATAATCCTAACTAGTAGCCAAAAGAGATTTGTTAAATCACATTGCTAACTTCCTTTGACAGGCCTTCCAGATAGGTAGGAGAGAAACCGCAGATGTCACATCTTTCCTTTAGTAAGGCTTTGAAACTGCCTCGAGATATTTTAACAATCAGACTACAGATGCAGGAAGAATAAATATTAGTTCAGGATGTGAGAAACAAAGGTTAAATATATCATCGTCAGGATAAAGTAGTGATCTGGAAGGACAGAGTGAAATGTAGCAGGTTATGTACAAGATACTGCCCACAGGCAGGAAACATCAAATATAGAAATACAGGATGGGAAACAACAAGGCAGCAGACTACAGAGGGTCACAAGAGACAAATATCATGCTGTTGTAAGAAAGATAAACATTGCTATGAGATATAAAATAAAAAAAGAATTGTCGGAGTGCAAAACCTGAGCATGATCTGCTGAACTCATAAAAATCCTTCTACTTTACTCTGTTCGTGTCTGAATACCCAGGAAAGATGTGGACCTGCCAGAGAGGGTCTAGGGAACAGTAATGAGAATGCAAATTAGTCTAGAAAATGTGACTTATGGGGAGGTGGGATGGACAAGCTAGTACAGGGGGGGAAAAAACCACTTAAGGGATAGCTGTTACATTGGAAGACTACTACAGAGAGAAGGGAATTGTCCCGTCAGTCAGCTATGGATAGGACGAGTCCTAATGAGCTTAAAATGAGCAGAGGAAAGGTTCAGGTTAAACACTGGAGGAAGGGAGACAAGAACTTTAAAAAAAAAATAATGGAAGGGTAGTGAAGCACTGGAAGAGATTCCACCAGAAAAGAGCTTTAAAAACAGCTGAGGCAAACACTTTTTCATAAAAGACAGATTGCACCTTTGGGCAGAGACAGTTAAACGGCCTCTTGAGACTGAGGCCTTATGGCTGGGAGCAATGTTCTAGGACAGAGATGGTGGCAAACAAGAAGTGAGGGGAAGGAAAAGTGGTTTGAAAGCACAGAGAGGAGAAGCACTGAGGGAAGTCAAGTGACAGGCAGGAAACTGAGAAAAAGATAGATGAAAAAATGAGACAGCCATTTGCAGGGAGAGCCATTTCAGAAGTATGTTACACTTTCATGAGCAGCTACTTACGAGGTTGCACCTGAAGTCAAGAGAAAAGGCAGGCTCCAGGTGCTTGCATCTGCCCTCGCTGTAGTTTTTGTTCCAATGAATACCTTAGCAAGTAACCCAGTGCAAAAAAAGCACATCCAGAGAGAGGAAAACAGTTAACGTTGAGGACGCAGCATCCACACCACCCATGTTGGCGTGGCGGGATTTGTATGTTTTGCTTCAAGCCAGCTCTAGCCTGGTCCTATGGGCAGGACGCCCGTTCGTGGTCACTAGGTGTGAAAAGCACTCCTGCAGAACATCTTCCAGTCTAACTTCATCTGAAAGGAATCCAGCTCATGTTCCCCAAGATCACCCGGCAAAGTGAACCAAAATGTGGTGAGGGACGTACTTCAAAAGCCGGCTCCTGAACTGAACTAACACGGTAACACAGACCCACCCTAAGCCAAACCAGAGGCATTCAGGGACCAACAGCGGCATCCCATATGGCAGAGAGCAAAGCAGGACAGGTCAACTGTAGCAGACGAGAACAACACTGCTTGCCTCAACTGTTAGATAGATCTAAATACTTTTCAGCAACAAGCATGACTGGAGTGACAGCATTAAGTGTCTAGGCACCAGGCACTATTTTGAGACAGCATATTGACCGTTTTAACCGACATCTGATGTGACATATGGACGTCTTTGGTAGGTCTGTAAATAAACTGTAACAAACCATCACAACGTTTTCATTTAACAACTGCATTTGCTTTAAAATAACATTGCTAATAATCTGTCCTTTTTTCCTTTCTTTCTTTTCTTTAAATGAGGACCTATGTCTAGGGACTTTCTGACTGATATAAATTAAAACAGCAGAACCAAAACAAAAGGCCAAGCACCCAAACCATCAGTCTTTTCTAGCTGCTGAGTCATAAAGCAGTAACCAAGACAAAGAATGTTGCAGTTTCTCATTGCCAGTTCCTAATTTCTTATCAATATACCTTCATTTCATGATGCCACTTTCTCTTCCTAAAGAAGGGTCAAATTGTGCATGTCTGTGTGTGCGTGCCTCTTTAGATTCTGAGCTGCGAAGCCATCCTCTGTTCCTTATGAGGCCATTGCTCTGTAGCTTCTGAAATATTCGACACCTTTGGATTCCTTGTCAAGGACTGTTTTGTTTCTTACTCTGTGCACATCACGCATCCAACATGGTTGCCTGAATAATTATCTGGGCTTTGACTGGGTGGTTGATGATAAAATTTCTTTCACGTCACTTCAAGTGATGCTCCTAGGTAAAACAGCAAACTGATTTTTGCACACACTGACAAGTTTACAGTTTCATTTCTGAGTATAGCCCTGTGTTATGAGATTCCTCCTTCCACCCCTACTTTAATTCTTTATAAAGAAACACAGATGAAACATGGGGAAAAAAACCACAACCAACCTCAACTAATATCAACAAATACAATTAAAATGTTTCCACAGAAATTCTAGATACCTTTTAATACATAAAAGAAGCTACAGAATTCTAGTTTTATTCCCAGATAACTAAACAACGGGGAAAAATGGCTGAGGGCATCAAACATAAGAATATCTTAACCGAGGATCCTAGCCAGCTCGTGTTGCAGAGCTATGTTTGCAAGACAGGCACTATTTACACATTCTGGTGAAGTACTCCACAAGTTTAACATTTTAAGACGGTTTATGAATTTCTAATAGCCTCTGTGAATTCACATAAAATGTGTTTAAACAGCCAGATGCTATGACCAAAACCAAATGAATCATAAATTTGAAGTTCATCTGAACTGGTGAGGTTAAGTCAAGCTTCTAGTTTAAACTTACATTGCCTTGGATGTGTAAATTAACATCCAAGCAGCAAAACTTAATTGGCTTGGACAGTAGATGAACTCTTTCCTTTTCAGTCTGCCTTCTGATTTTAATTGGGTAGAAAACTACTGTAAATATTTTCTTCTTTCTCGCCCCTTCTTCCCAAGGTTTTTTAGAAACAAGTGAGGTATTGTTTAGCTGCTATGCACTACACCCCATGCACCCCAAACCAAAACAGAGAAAAAGCATGCATTCAGATTGCTACAGAGCACTCAGGGTTTTACAGAGTTTTTGATCGCACACTGCAGAACAATTTTGCATACCTCCAAAAAAAACCCCAACGGACTAGTGCAACTTATAGCATGTTTTTAGCTTTGCTTTTCATTATCTGCGTAAGGAGAGAAAAGTAGGCTTGGAAACTTCGGCAAGTGAACCCAGAAAGATTTGCTCAGCAGTCTCTGAGTCTCTGGTCAACAGCTCTGTGCTGTTGAAAGCCCAAGTACAAGTGCATCACTGTTCTCTCATTTAAATGTAGAATAATTCTAGGATTCATGGCAATGCCAGCTTAAACTTAGCTCTAAAGAAACCCTTTGTTTTCAAATAAATCAGTGCCTGGTTTTAGATAATTCTATAAAGAATCCTATTCATCCACCACATAACGTATTAGTTAACATGAAAAGAGCACCAAAGCGGCAGCCAACCTCCAAAAAATTCTGAAGAAAAGTGAAGTTAAACCAATCTATCTGGCATATGCCTTCAGAGTTACATATAATGTGTGTGGACACATACACAAGATGTAAAACCTCATTGGAAACAGCACAGTTTGTTCTTGATACAAACACTTTACACTAAGACAGTTGAAAATTTCGGAGCACATTGGCCACGCCCTCTTGCCAGAGCAATGTAATTGCTCAGGTTTTCTGTCACTGCTGCAAGTACCACATGGTTTTTCAGGGACGCTATCAGGGGACGGTTTTGTGGTCCCCTGACAGAGAAACCCCGTATGTTTTCAATCAGGGCTCTGAACACAGAAGGATGGCAGAAAAGAGATCCAACAATTCCAAAGACAACAGATATTCTTTTACCAAGGGCTGATTTGGGAGGGATGGGGGTGAAATTTAGATGTTTTAATATTAAAATGCTGCTTCAGTATTTCCACGATAGTCTGAAAATCCAGAACCCCTTGTAAAGAGCAACTGATCAAGCTAAATTACTTACAAGAAATTTACCTTGAGTACCAGGAGATTAGATTAACACCGTTAGATGTATTACTTAAATGAAACACTTGAATGAAACGAGAGGGCCTAGTAGTTGGGGGGGTGGGTGGGGGGAAATCAGGACGCAAATTGGATTCTAGGCCATCAGCATCTACTATGACTCTAGATAACCCCCTTCTGTTTCACTTCTTACTTCTCATAAAACATTGCTATTTACCCTTTAATGCTATATGCTCTTTTTACTTATCTTTTATGACAACGTAGCTTTTTTTTTTTCCTATAATATAATCAAGATGCACCATTACTATTGCAGCAAGGGTGCAGAAGTCTCCTAGTTCTTTGATGCACTTGTCTTCAGGCATTTGACAGTCTAGGTACTTTTGCCAGGTAGCTTTTATTTCTGAACTGTTCTAAATTTTCTCCCTTTTGTAGTTTTTGGTAGCATTCCAAACTCGTAGACTTAATGCAACTTGGTTTTGCAAGGTATGCCTAAATCCCATCCAAAGGGAGTACAAAAGTTATTTTTTTCTTTAATTACCTCCTATCCCTATTCCATGCTCTTCCCAACATTAAAGCAAAACACACACCATAAACTGGAAATTCCACAGCATTTAAGTAAAAGCATTCATTTTCTGAATGCTCAGTCCTTACTTATTTACTAAACTTAGCATGAAACATATTTTAGGGCTTGATACTGATCCCAGTTCATAAATAGCTAACACTAAGATGCCAAAAAAAAAAAAGGTCTAAACCTAAACTATCATAATCTAAATACACGGTTGTTTTGTCAGAGTCCTGCGGACTGAGTACATTCACATTTAAATACATATGTCCGACATTCCGGCACTTAAGCAGGAACTACACAGGGCACGGAAGAGGTCAGAAGACAGACGGCCAAAGGCTGCAGCACATGCTCTAGGAGGTGAGTCGGAGGCTACTAGACTCACTTAGCCTTGAGAAGCGGAGGCTTCACGGGGACCTAACAGCAGCTTCCCAATGCCTTTGAGAAGGTTACTGAGAAGACAGAGAGAGACTCTTTGCTTGTAGTGCATTGCATGAGAAGGGAAATTGTTACGAGGATAACTGACCACTAGGACAGGTTGCCCAGAGGGGCTGTGGAGCCTCTGTCTTTGGAGTTTTCACAACCCAGCTAGACAAAGCCCTGAGCAACCCTGTCTGAAGTCAGGGTTAACCCTGTTTCGAGCAGGAGGTTGCACTCAACACCTCCCAAGGTTCCTTCCAACCTGAATAACTGCATGCTTTAAGACGTTTAGCCCTAAGCAGCACTTACCCCTTCAGCGTATCTTCCTAGCTGAATCCAGAAATGTCACTGTAATGCAATGTGATACGCAACGTCACAGGACAATAATCCTCACAACTCCCCCAAACACAATTTCTCATGAAAGTATCAATTTGAGCAAAGATTAATGGTGCAAAGCCCTGAAATAGCCATCAAGATAGTTTCAGAAAAATAAGAACTGTGTTTCCAACTGGTGCCTCATTTTAACAGCAAAGTTATGAGACCTCAAAAATTGACCCACAGTTTGCATATATTTAGATATCAGATTTTGTATCCTCTATTAACTAGGTGAAAATAAATACTTGGGAGTGACTTCAATTCCACAGTTGCTCAATAAACACTCCAATATGAGGTATAACTCCACGGGACACTGCAAATCTCTTTTGATGCACCTGCTACGTTAGCATTGAGTTCAGAAGCAGAGGCAAAGCTTTCCTTGGTCTGATGTGCATTCCAAAATATTTTGCAATTAACAATACAATCAAAAAGTTTTAAATAATTCTGTTTCGTCAGTTATTTCACAACAGTGACAAGAGATGCAGAAGTACTGTTGAAGGAAAACTGACTGCAAGAACTAGAAGAGACAGCAGCAGCAAAGCAGCACGCTGGTGCCTCAGAAGCAGCTGGAAACATGTCGGTCTTGCTTCTCAGCAGAGGCAAAGGATCAGAAGTTGGTACCCTTTTGGTTTTCTCCAAGAGAAACGTAATGGTCTGTAAAGTTATGCAACTTCTGCAGGGCAGTATTTTGCAATAGCATTTGGCAAGGCACTTAGCACTAGCAGCTTGCCAGTCACCCTCAGAGTTTCAAACGACTGCCAAAACATCAGATGTGATCTCTCTTTGAATAAAGGAGCTTTCAAATAAATTTAGACACCAGTCTTGCTTATCCACACCCCTCCAACCAGGTACTTTCCTGCCCTAGAACAAAGAAACACTGTAGCAGCAACGCAAAGCTTTTCAAATATGAGGGAATGAGGAATTTCCCTCTCCTTGTCAGATGATGCTCACAGGGTGTCTGAAAGAACCAAGTGAAAAGATCACGTGAAGATACAACCTTACTCGTTCCTTTGCTAAAGGCTAGGGAAGACGACCCTCAACACAGAGCCGGGTGAGGGAATGGAGTTATGGATCAGGTCACAGACACCCCAACCTGTCGATTGGATCGGTTACGACAAGAACTGAACACCTGCGTGACAGAAAACTGCCAGGCTGGCACCTACCACCACACAGATACAACCGCGCGAGAGAGGTGGCCCAGGATGGAGATTTCTGCACTGGAAATGGGGTTTTCTGGTGGGAAATACTGGACACTCTCCCCACTTCAACTTCAGGGCTTAAACTCCTAAGCTAGGACTACAAACAGCTGCCACCACCTACTCCAGAGCTCAAAGCCCATTCTTCCTCTGGGCCCGGTTTTCTCCTAGAGCAACTAGCCAAGTGTTGCTCCTCTCTTGAAACACGGAGGATGTCGTGAAAATTCCCACCTCCCATTAACAGTCTCATCATCAGCCACCAAGCACTAGATCCCAGCCCTCCTCCCAGGGGAACACACAAACTGCTGCAACAGCATCAGGCTCCTGCTGGTGCTCCCTCATGTCAGCCTCGGGCAACCTGCTGCATCTTCCACAAGATGGCCCAGGTTAAACACAAGGAGAGCAGCGTGCCCTCCCGCTCACTTCAGCCTGTGCAACTGCTGCGGAGGTGGGTTAAGATGTGGGCTTGAACCCCTTGGGCACAGGGACCAGGAGCCCAGGTTTCAACTACTAGAACACAGTCTACTCTTTAGACAAGTCCCACCACCACCAGCTCTCAGGGAAAGGTGAGCACTGGTTCCTCTTCTGGCGATGTTTTAAAAAGAAAGCCCATACAAGTGCATTTCGAGACACAACCAATCCTATCGGCATCTGTATTTACAGAGTGCTTGCCAGGTGTCCTAGTTTCTTGATCTCCTAAGAGCTTTGATGCTCAACTACAGCAGCTCTAGATAAGGCGCTTAAGAACTTTCTGCTTAAAGAGGGAGATCCAATACATTTAAGACACTTTCAGAGTCAGGCAGACACTGTGTTAGGTGGTTTGGAAGACTTGGGGAGATAAATTCTGTTTGAGAATTAGGAATGCAAGCAGGAACCTGATTAACACATTTTAAAATGTTCTCACAGTATGCTGAAGCCCTTCAGTTCTACTTGGAAAGCATAAGTGTTTGCTTTGCAGGTTATTTTAGCATATGGATACTACTTAAACTAGAACAAAATGAATCCTTCAATATAAACACTCAAAGAGCTAACTTCAAATAAAAACAACATATTGCTTTACTACAGCTCAGTCTATATAAATACATAGTTCCTTGGACTACAGAAAAAAATAATTCGTAGCAGTATAAGTCTTCGATGATTTATGAGCATCCAAAAATGAAGTCACAAAAAAACCTTATAGTGACTTTCCTTTTGGGAAGTGCCCAGTCCTTAAAAATAACATTTTTCTAAATGACAAATTAGACAGTCAAAAATAAATATTCATTTACGACTACAAATATGTGTAATCTGATCTCGATTTACATGCAGAAATGCAGGGCATTTGTGTATAAAATGGCTTGTAGCCATGGGACAAAAATGCCCTAGTACTTGCATGCAAATTATAAAACCGAAACCATCTGGAAAATGATCTGGGATATAGGCAGGATAACCCAGGGGAGAGCTGATGTGTGGATGTGGCTGAAGGATCACAGCTTGTTAGATGCTTATCCTGTATGGATGGGATGGAAAATAAGATTTGACATACCCTCTTATACAGTGATGATTAACATGAACCTGCAATTAACACGCATGGCATTATAAAATGGCAGATGATTTCCATCATAAGTCCTAGATCCCAGGGGAGACAAGAGTTGCTTTGCATCTATTTTTATTTGCTAATACCTGTGACATTTTATTTAATATACTTTATTTTTGGCTCTCAGCATACCCTATTGAAATATCTTGTTGCAGGGTCAAGTCAGCTTTGCAGGCTTGCAGCTACTCCAGCTAGCTAGGCTGAAACAATTCTGCACATTAAAAACCAGCAATCACTATTTTAAACACATGCCATTACAGTCAAATTATCCACCTACTTGTGGATTGACTTTAAACAAGTCGAAAAATGAACAGACTAGTAATTTTAAAGTGCCCACATCTTAAAGCTTGAACTACTAGCTCCGTGCAATACATTCGTTTATAAGCAGAGTGGGCTAGGAACCGCCCAACTAATGTCCCCCGTAGGTCCTTTGAACCTCTGTTCAATGAGACTTGAACATCCAGCTTTGTCAGGCTTCTTAGAAAGCTACCTGTCCTTAGAGAATGAAAATGCAGAGAGCAGTAATAAAAAGCAACAACTCCTATCAGTTGTTGATTATCAGAATGAAGATCCCCTCAGAACAACGTAACCAATGAATTACAAAGTCTTGCAGTACTCTGGACGCAGCCCATGCATACACCAGTCCACATAACTCTCCTTCCCCTCAGGAAATGCTTAATCCTCTTTTAAGATAACAATAGATATTGAATTTATTAGATTAGCATGAAAGAAATTAAATGCAAGGGCTGTCAGCATCTATTTTGAGTGTCCAACATAAATTTGAACGCTATTTCAATGCTCAGAGCACGTAACAAAGAGGCTGCAGCACTTACTAGAGAGAAATATAGAGACTGCAAACTGGTTTTTGCTGCCAACTAGTGCATATGCCTGCTCTTCATACACTCCCCAAAATTAAGGGAAAGAGCTTGGCAGAATTCAGACAAAAAAACAGCTCTGCAGGAGCACATAAGTCTCAGCAAGGGGAAGCCAAGGAGCGCTGACCAACGCTCATGAAAGAACTGAGCCAAAGACCTCCTGCAAATAGAGTCACGCAGGTGAATGTTGTGGGATACTCCTTCAAGCTCCACTAGTTCTCCCCCTAGTGCAAATCCTCCAAGTTTGCATCAGAATTTTACCTTTCCCGTAAGAGATCTGTCCAGAAAGTACCGATACTTTGCAACTCCCTCCGCATGTGCGGAGAAAACAATTGTTTTAATTTTCTCTGTGCCTCCAACCTTCCCTCGTAGTTAAGGTGTTTAAAGGGGTAAAGAGGCAATTCCAGCCCTTGCTGGAATTTGCACATTTCATGGCGCAGAGATCGCTAGAAAGAGACACGGCAGACCTGAACTGTGTTAACTGCTTTTCCCCTGTGAGGCACAAAGCAAAGTGAACCAGGGTCTCTCCATCCCACGGGGGTGCGGGGAAAGGGCTCACTGGAAATGGGCTCTTTCAGCTGCTCTAAATGTAAATGCCAAGCCACCCCTTACCTCTTAAACGTCTGCTTCCAACTTAGCATCGCTGTCTATATGGAATTCAGTAGTGGAACTGAAATGGAGTTTAGTGGCGTCCGTAGCTGCAACCCAGAATTCAAACCCTCCCAAACCCATGCAAAATAAAACATAATACGTAAAAGTACACATATACACAGTAACGCATAAAAACATTAGGGCAAGAGTGCTAGCAGGAGGAAGTAACACTGTTGGAAAAGGGTGGGAATTAAAAAAAAAAAAGACGAGAATGTGAAATGCAGAATGACTTTGCAACTTCTTTGCAAATACAGGATCTAGAACCACACCAGCTGAAAAAAAAAGCAGAAGTTTCTCCATGTTTGCTTGGAGCACTTTGCCCCCAGTCCGTAACCGGATCCCTGCAACTGGAGCCGTACGCCCACGCGGATCCGCGTTTTTCCTGCGTGAACACTTTCGGTCCCCCCCCTCCCGCGGAAGGCTGGGGAGGCCCACCTTGAACATACTCCAGAGAAACGACTGGGGATATAGGAAAAGCACGCATACATTTTCGGGCTGCAACAAAAGGGAGGCAAAACGGTCCCGTGTCCCGTACCGGTCCCC
>WAAD01004536.1:31555-48006 GCA_013389945.1 Fregata magnificens
GGGGCCCCCGGGCTGCGGGCAGAGCTGCGCCTGCTGCCTGCAGAGCCCGCGGCTGCCGGCGGGCGCCGGGAGAGGGGATGCAAGGCCGGATTACCGGGCTCCTCCGGCCTCCGGTTAAACCGGCGGATGATCCAGGGCGACGCGGTCCTCCCCGCGTCCCGCACAAACCGGGCGGCAGAGGCTACGCCTGGGGAGAGGGTTCGGAGGGGGCGATGGTGCTCCGGAGCAGCGCCCGCCCTGCGGGCCGCTGGCGGGGACGCCCGAGGAGTTACTCCTCGTCAGCTACATAGATAGGCGCAGCCTACCTGGTACTGGCTCGTCCGTCAGCTGCCAAGCTGTCACGCCCTGGCGCAGAAAGCGAAGGTGGGTTTTCGGGGCCAGTATTTGATTCATCTGGCCAGCAGAAATGAATCGGTCGGGCTGGACGGAGGAAAGAGACATTGGAGGCGTTATCTGCGGTGCAGAAGCATCCTCCCCCTTCTGTCTTCTAGGCGTTATTTTGCCTTCTTTCTTCAATAGTCGCTTTCAGCCCTCATTTCTCGTGGCAGGATGTGGTAAAAATAGAGTTATCCGTCTGTCTCAGGCAACATTTGTTGCCTCTTTTCTGGCTGCTGCTTCTGCGCTTCCTGCCGCGCTTTCTTCTCCACATATTAGCACCGGATGCGGCACAGAAAAACCCACCCCACCCTTCGTTTGCGCGATCCTGCCTCAAAACACTTCTGTGTATCAGATTCATGGTTCTGAGTATAGCCAGCTGAGGTTCCCACTTGGCACACCTGAGAAGATGGTATCAGCCTGGAGGCTTCACAAAGCAAGGAGAATTTCAGGAAGGCCTCAGAGGCAGGACGTGAGATGAGGGAGGTTGTTCCAAGCACGGACGGGGCACAGGTGAAATTTCTGAGTGGCAAAAAGAGGAGGGCAAGAGGCTACCAAGAAAGGCAACAGCTCTTGCATCCTGAGGTGCAAGGAAGGAAACAGAGACTATAGTACAGGCAAAAGTGAACCCTAGACAAAGAGCTCAATCTGATGGTCTGGTATAGTTAATCTGATGTCCTAGCATATCTTAAAAGAATGATCGCTGCACTACAGTGTCCCTTCAATACAGTTTGGGTAGTTCCTTCCTTCCCCGCTGTGAATTAAGCAAAGGAGTGAGATGAAAAGGTACAGCGAAAAGCAACGTCTTTGAGGAGAAACAGGAATAAGCAGTTCTTGCCAAGATGGTATGATTTCATGCAAGCTTCCTCTTTCACTCTCTTAATTTAAGGATTTTGCTAACGCATTTTTAGTGGGAATGCTGTTTTAGCCCATCATTATGCCCAGTCGTTTGACTGCACCTATAATTCACTTCTGGTCTCGGTCTTTTCTTTAGCCTGCCACCACTTGCTGGAATCGTACATTCGAGCTGCTACGACAATTGCTACTGTGTAGAACATTTCTCGTTATGACTGACAGCTTCTTTAAAACTGTGCTGACGGTCCAAAATATGAACTTGGAAAATTGCCAGATTATTTAGATCATTTATCATAGAGAGCTGAAGTACATTTAAACATCATGGGAACTACTGACCTGTCAGCCTCACCTCTGTGCCTGGGAGGATCATGGAAAGGATCCTCCTAGAAGCTATGCTAAGGCACATGGAGGACAGGGAGGTGATTCGAGACAGCCAGCATGGCTTCACCGAGGGCAGGACCTGCCTGACCAACCTAGTGGCCTTCTATGATGGAGTGACTACATCAGTGGGCAAGGGAAGAGCTACGGATGTCGTCTACCTGGACTTCTGTGAGGCGTTTGACATGGTCCCCCACAACATCCTTCTCTGTAAATTGGAGAGAGATGGATTTGATGGGTGGACTGTTCAGTGGATGAGGAATTGGTTGGATGGTTGCATCCAGAGGGTAGTGGTCAACAGCTCAATGTCCAGATGGAGATCAGTGACAAGTGGTGTCCCTCAGGTGTCTGTACTGGGACCAGTACTGTTTAGTATCTTCATCAACAACATAGACAGTGGGATTGAGTGCACCCTCAGCAAATTTGCAAAGGACACCAAGCTGAGTGGTGCAGCTGACATGCCTGTGGAGTGGGATGTCATCCAAAGAGACCTGGACAAGCTCGAGAAGTAGGCCCATGTGAACCTCATGAGGTTCAACAAGGCCAAGTGCAAGGTCCTGCACCCCGGTATCAATACAGTCTGGGGGATGAAGGGATGGAGAGCAGCCCTGCGGAGAAGAACTTGGAGGTATTGGTGGATGAAAAACTGGATATGAGCGGGCAATGTGCGCTCGCAGCCCAGAAGGCCAACCGTATCCTGGGCTGCATCACAAGAAGCATGGCCAGCAGGTCGAGGGAGGTGATTCTGCCCCTCTACTTGGCTCTGGCGAGACCCCACCTGGAGTACTGCGTCCAGCTCTGGGGTCCTCAGCCACAGGAAAGACATGGACCTTTTGGGGCGGGTCCAGAGGAGGGTCACAAAAATGATCAGGGAGATGGAACACCTCTCCTACGAGGAAAGGCTGAGAGAGTTGGGGTTGTTCAGCCTGGAGAAGAGAAGGCTCCGGGGAGACCTTATTGCGGCCTTTCAGTACTTAAAGGGGGCCTATAAGAAAGATGGGGACAAACTTTTTAGCAGGGCCTGTGGCAACAGGACAAGGGGTGATGGTTGTAAACTAAAAGAGGGTAGATTTAGACTAGATATAAGGAAGAGATATTTTACAATGAGGGTGGTGAAACACTGGAACAGGTTGCCCAGAGAGGCAGTATATGCCCCATCCCTGGAAACATTCAAGGTCAGGTTGGACGGGGCTCTGAGCCGGGGCTCCTGTATCAGGACAAAACCAAAAACAGAACAAAAAGTGTTCTTTTCCTCTGCCTAGAAAGGAAAGGGATGTTCAACCCCAGAGTAGCTTATAACCTGATGTATCATCACAACGTTCTTGTACTTCTTAAACGCTGGATAAAGTACCTAGTTTTGTTGGTGCTCATCCCATACTGGCGCCAGGATTTCTACTTCCAAAGCGCTAACAAGGTATTCTTGTATTGTTTGTTCCTTGTCTGAAATTAAAAATTGTAAAAAGCATCCATTTTAAGTGAAATCCACCTCAGTTATCTAACAGTAATATGCAACTCTTTCTAGAGTTTTCCTGCCACTTAAAAAGAACACAGAGCTAGTAGGAAGAAAAACAAAAGGACAGCCATAAACAGCAGCTTTTATCAGTTGAGGAGGCTAAACCACTGGAAGTCTCTTCTAGTCCTTTTTTTTGTGTGTGTGTAAAAACACTACAAATCTTTCTTTGACCTGATAGAATCCATTTTTCCTGCTTTACATGCAGTTTGACCCAAACTAGATGGCTTGAGAAAGACATGGTCCTCCTGCAAGTGACGGGTTGGCTTGCTGATGGTCTGGGAAAAAGTTTCCAGTCTAGACGCAGACGCAGCCCTGGCCCCTCCATGACTTTGCTGTGGTGGAGGAGCCCCTGGGCGACTGCAAATTCACACTCTTTCCAAGTTCAGTTCGCTGTACCAGAGACTCTTCTGTGGCTACTCAGGCTATCGCACTCCTGTACAGCCACAGCACAAGATGTGAATATCAGTGAGAATCTTAACCACGCTCCCCCCCCCCAATATAAGCAAGTTTCACCTAAGGTGAAATCCTCCTAAAAAAAAAAGGAACAAAGAAAAAAATTACTTGCCACTACAGCCAGCCTTTTCTTTTCTTCCAGCGTAATTGCCCTGTAAGAACAGCATGTTTTCCTCTTGCTCTGGTATTCTGCTGCGAGGACATAAGTACACACTCAAGGTCCCTAATGCTACATCATCCATAATAGGAAGCACTAAACCTAGAAAATCTTTAAAAGGTTGGTCTCAGTCCTGCTGCTGAACAAACAAAGCTAATAAATGTGCCTCATTTGTTCTGTCATCTGTTTGCTCCATCGTTTGCTTTCTTTTCTTACACATATCCTTGCAGACAGGTTGATCTGTTTAACTACACACAGGTCAATGTCTGAATAGCTCACCTAGAAGCACCAGCAACACAGAAAGAGAAAATGGGGAAAAAACAGGTGATGATGACATACTGCTTTCAAAGCATAACAAAACTCCTATCAACACCAGCAGTCTGGTGCACAGACTGAGGTCAGACCCTTTCCACAGTAACTGAGTAGTTGTGGAGATGATGTACTCTCCACCTTATTGTGAGAGACCAAAGGGGAGAAACATCTTCTGCGAGGTCACCATTACTTCTGCCTTCTTGCTATACCTTCTTTCATTCTCTTTGTCCCTTCACCTATTTGCATGTCTCCACCTTTCTTCCCTTTGCACTTCTTTCTCCGTAGCAACTCTGCCTGCATACATCCTACTTCTGCCTCCTCCCACATCAAGAAGCTGCATAATAGTGCAGGCTGAACTTCAGAAGGGAAAACTGCAAAGACAAAGGGTCGTTAGCTGATGTAGACTGGTAGTGAACCTTCTAGTACTATAGGCCGTGAGCCAAAGTAGGGAGAAAAGAAATAGAGAGAGACTAAGGACACGTAGAATAAAAGAAGTTAAGGATGTTTTAAAGTAGAGAGGAGAAAGTTATACAAGGTGACCTTTCACCTAGGATTGTCTGTTCAGCACACCTGACAGTACATGCTCAGGCTGGTTAGATCCCCCACAACCACATACTAGCAAGGAAATAAATCAATGGTTACGTATCATGAGAAAGGCTTGTTGTGACGTGGCATTCATCTGCCACTAAATCCATGTTCATGAAGAGGGTCCTACCTTCAGGCACACAAATTCCCATCTTTTCAGAGCAAGTTCCTGAAGCAATGATAAAGTTTGTCTTCAGGGGGCTAGCTAACTATTCATATTTCTAATAAGTGTAGAGCTTTACAAGGTATAGGTATTGAATTTACTTTCCTCCGGTAAGGTAGTATAACACTGACATGTTTTATTGAACATTTGAAACATGGACTACAGCAATTAAGATGAAAGTTCAACACCAATGTTAAATAAAAAGAAACTTAAGTGCTTTATTGAGCTCCTGGAACTTGGTTGCCAAATCACATCTGGGGATCCCAGGCTAACTTCCATTGTGCCTCCAAAGAAAAATCATCTTCTCCAAAGCATTGCCATTAGACTTTCATATCAACACCCAATCAGAACAGGTAGAGAAGAGTGGAGGTCGTCCTTCTCATAGACGCCATTTTAAGCTGGTTTCACTTGGTTATATTTCCTACACTGTTGGATGCTTTGAGTTTCGTACTTTAGTTTGTACTCGTCAGTGTCGTGAGTAAATCTAGATCAGATTTTGCAGAATTGGAGTCCCCCATAGACAGATATTCAGGTGAGGTGCCCACCTCCGGAGTATAAACAGAGACATGTTTCCAAGTCTTAGTTGTTATTAAATAATGATCATTAGCAACCTAATCCTGAGACAAGGTGAATACCGGTAGATTGAGTAGGAAGAAGATATTGCCGAGTTTGTGGGTGATATTTCAGGACACATAAGCACTGTTGCTTAGCCCCTAACTAGGAGCAGCTTTCAATGCAGTAAGTACAGTTCTTTTCCTGAAATGGTGAGAGGTAAGCAATTAAGCATGGGATCCTCCATCTAGGTAGCTAGAAAACACACTCATTTTCTCTCCCTCCTTCCAAAAAGTAAATTTGTTATTCTTTTATGATATCCTCTTACTCAACTGCTGTGGCATATTATGCTACTGTTAAATGTTTAAGTAAGTTCTCTGTGAAGTTCAAGGTTAATTAGACCAGAAGGTTCACTGCCCTTCAGCTTTTGTTACTGGATACACTGTAAGGTTCATCCATTCACACCACAAGCCTGTTTTAACTTTTGCATACAAAGCAGAGCCCATTTTTTGCATTCAGGATCCCTGCTGCTATGAACTATTTGTCATATGAAACACCAGTCATGTTGGCTACAGCATCTAACAGTCAACCTCTGCAAGCACAATTAACTGAAGTAATGGAAGATAGTACATTCTTTAAATCTGTAATAAACCTCTTTAAAAATAATAAAACTATTTATCTTTAATATATTAGATAACAATTCTCAAACATCCAGCCAAGAATTAGAAGCTATATCTCTACAAAAAGACAGAAGAAAAAAAGGCAGTATGGCATGTGTTACAAGGGTGCTACATAATTATTATATCTAGATACCTCCAAACGGAGAACCAAAGGATACAGCAAAGAAAACATGAGAGGATGTATAGTCATCTTACTCACTGCAACATGTAATAATTAAGCAGATGATAAGTTAGAGGCCCTAAGTAAAACCCTAAGTCTGCTTTTGCTTCTTAAGATAGTTTTATAAAAGGGCATTGGGATTAAATCTTAGTGGTATAGGAAAAAAATACATAATGTAATATAGCAATTAAAGTCTCCAAGAAGTTGAATTAACTTACGAAAGTTTCAGTGTAAGAAAACATCCCACTTAGAAAATAGATTTATTTAATGAAGTAGTTTTTTGTTTCTTCTCTCTTTTCATTTTCATTCCAGCTCTGGTCGCCATTTTGGGGAACAAGAAAGTCCCTGCCTCAGATCTTTCCCATGAGTTATCAGGAAGTACCAAAGATGAGGCAACAGCTTTCTCAGAAATAAAATCCCCAAACTTACCACAAACTCATGGAGATGTTCTTATTTGTCTTAATACAGGAGTTAGAGTGTAAAGTCTTTACAAGAAGGGAATAAGCCTTTTGAGTGGGCAAGAGTAGAAGGCTGTAAGGAAGCTAAGTTACTCGTTTCTAAGTGAAGTGGAGGGGTTAATAAAGTTTATATATGCGAAGTCTTTTTTATATATGCGTAAATCGGAAGTGTTGTTGCTTAATGCTCACTCTTCATTAACACAGGCACCCTTTCCAGCCCTGCTGATAGTGAGAGTACAACTAAAAATTAAAACAAAAATTTTGTTTTCCTTCAGTTTTGTTGTTCTGTTTTCTCATCTTTACTGTCTTCTGTTCTGTGAACTTTTCTGCACTGTAATGCAATACAGATGAAACCAGATTAAGGAAACTGATGAAATCTATTCTGTAGGGTAAACTGGGAAAGACCTGAAGTTACTCATCTTTTTTTTAATAAACTTGCACACAGAAATAAGCATAGTGAAATACAATGGGCGTACAATGAAAGGATAACTGAACTGGGCAAGTGAAGGAGAGATATCCATGTTACTAAGCCCTGGGGTCTGTAACATGCTTTAACTCCATTCTGAAAGCATCTATTTTGTAATCAACTCTTGCAGAGCTTCAGCAGGAAGAAGAGAGTGAGTGTCCCAGACGTGCTAACCAACTGGTACATGGATCTGCTCTCAATAGAGCATGTTTCAAACACCGGTAGCTATCTGCGTTTGATGTAGCTTCTTTGCTGGTGGGAACTGCTGGAAGTTTACAAGAAATCCTTTTGCACACGTGATAGGAGATAGCTGCTGACAAAAGGAACAATGTTAAACCAGTGGTAAAAATGCCATGTTCTCCACTTCAGAATATTTTCAGATCACATCTGTTCCTAAAGAGTTATTTGGGGAAACTATCCACTGTCTCTCCTACACCTAGGATTGAAAGGCAAGGTTTTGGGCGCAGTTCCATATCGTCTAGTTTCTTCTCCATCTTATTCAGACAACTGTTGTAAAAATACCTGCCTGAGGCCTTCTTCCAGGGGTCTGGTATTGTGCAACAAGGAAGAGGGATTGCTGGGACTCCCTTTCTGCGGATCTGGGGTTTCCCATACTGCCAGAGGCTGCTTATGTTGTCTCCCCATACCAGAGGTCCCAGGTGCATCTTTTTCCCCCTCCACTACCCCATCCATTCACTGAATCTCTTTAGCCCCCTGATACTTTAATTCATTATTCCTTCATGGAAGGAAATGCATCAGAGAGCCAGTGAAGTGCTTTGGAAGAGCTGAGTTGGGAATAATGCTCTTGGGAGGGGTAATGGCTTCAGTCAAATATTCTTTGATCTGTAGGTTATTATAAAACTAGCTGAAACTCTCGGCTCTGCTAACCCACATACAAGAAGGTAAGCTCTCAGTCTCTTTTTCTTAAATTCTCATTTTGCTTTTCTCTAGTTTTCAACATAGTCAGCATATTTTTGTTTGTCTTCAGCAGGAACATTCCCCCAAATTTCACAGTTCACCTTGAGCGCTGGGCTGGCTGCTCATGGTCTAAACAGGAGGTGAACAAAACTTAACTATCAGAGGGGTGGACTTGGCCATCATAGACACAAGTAGAAAGATAGGAAAGGGTTGGGAGTAGAGCAGATTATTTATCATGAAGCAATATAATCTCTGACATATTTTTTCTCATATCGTCTAATTTTGTACCATCTTTCTTTACCGATATCTCGACTCTTACTTCCAGTCTGTGTGTGGTACCAGCCTCAGTTACCTAGCTCTTGCATGCTTAGATGAGGACATCCATTCTTTCTCTCACGTCTTTTTGTTTTCTAGACCATGATTATTTTTTGTTCATCTAGCTTGGACTTTTCCCTGTTGGTTCACATGCTTCTTGAAATGAGGTACCAACACAGACTGCGCTTGCTGCAAGCTGCCATGTTGATAATTTTGTCTTACCTGTGATACTCATGCTCTGAATCCTTTAAAAGGCTTTGCTTTTTCATAACAATATGACATGGCTGACTCACAATCAGTTTGTGATTCACTGTATGCCCTGATCCTTCCTGAAGCATGTTTCCAGTAAATTTACTCCCTTATCTTGTGATTATAAGTGGGAATAAAATATTATATATGCTGATTTCTAATCCTATTTATTCTACCAGCTTGTCAAGAGAATTTTGAACTATAAATTTCTCCCTCAAAGTGCTTGCAACTCTTTCCAGCTTAGTGTTTCCCACAAGTTTAATAAGTATAATCTTGCATGTAATTAATGAACAGACTGAGGACAGATGCCTGCATAACCTCATTTTGATATGCTTTTGCAGTTTGGTAGTGACAAGCTGCTCTGCATATGCCATGGTTACATAAGTATGCTATAATCATGGCTTTTCTATCTAGCAGAGCAGTATCCGATCGACGCATTTTCTGCTAGCTTGATTGTCAGGTGTAATGTGAGAGGATACCAAAACTCACGAATGCCAAGATAAGACAGCTATCACTTTTTCTCATGTATGTGGCCTGCTGTCACTGAGAGAAAATAGGTTACCATGTTGGGCTGGCATTGTCAACCATTCCTTGTAGTAATAATGCGTTTGCAGAATGTCCTCCTTATATCCCCTTAATTGTGTCTTACTTTCTGCTTTGGCATTGTTGGATTTTTTTGACCATATTGCTTTCGGTTTGGTAATTTGATTTAGGGTTTTTTTTTTGGTATGGTCCTTTTTGAGTTGTGGGGTCAATGTCATTGTTTAACCAAGTTGATTTTTCTGCACTTTGCTATTCCTTGGATCGGGGTGGTTTGGGCACATGTAACCTCTGATTTTTGCAGGATTATTTTTGATTTTTACTTTCTTCCCATGAAATCTTATCTAGCAATGTGGAGAGTTTCAAAGACGTTTTACTGAAGTCCACTGTCTGTCTTTCTCTCTCTTGTAATTTCATTAACTGTTATGCAGCTTGTTTGCTACTTTTGTTCACTCAGCTAGATTTGCTCAGATTCAAATCTAGAAAGCCTTCCCTATAAGATGTCTTATATCTTCCATATCAACAGAATCTCTCTCAAACTTTCTACCTGTTAACCAACTTTCTCCCACTGTACCCATTTACCAGCAGATATCTGTTAATTTGAGTAGTGAACTTGGTGGTAATGAAAGACCTTAGTATGATTTTATTTGAAATCCTCCCCTTAAAATTATATCCCCTGAATGATCAGGGGAATGTAGATGCAGTGCTCTATCGTAAAGTCATACCATAGTGGGATCTTTCATCTGCTTTCTCTTCACCCCCATTTTGTTGCGATTATTTGAGCAGATCTCCCGATGAGTTCTGGACCTCAGAACAAGCGCTCATGTTCTCAATGTGCAAATCACGTTTTCCCGTCATTCTTCAGCATGCAATGTTCTTCTACGTCAATATGTGTCTTGTGAACTACCCTACCACGCTTGCTATGCTAATGAAATCTTAGCACGTAAGCAAAGCTTGTCCTGCTTATTTGCTCGGTAGTGTACAATCATCTAGGATGTTCCGCAGTTGGACCCTCTGTTTTTCTTTATTTGATTAGTCAGCTAAAAGGCAATAGACTGACGAAGTAGTTGTGCCTTATAGCACTAATGTATCATCCGTGTGGCGTGGCAGTTCCTGGGATCGGTGGGAAGGTTCACTTGGTTAGCTTCTGCTGACACCTACTGCCAGAGCTGAATGCAGCAAAATAACACAGGAGAAGGCTTTGACGCTGTCCCACAAGATTCCTGGAATGTAGCTTTGAATTCGGACTACCAGTATTAGACCTGAAGAGATAAATACCATCCCTAGTTTTATGGAAATAAGAGCAATACAGATCAGAAATGGCAAAGCCTTCAGGAGCAATTTGGCTTTTTTTGTTGCTGTCTTTCTAGCAAAATTAGTAAAGGACAAGCGTTAATTGAAAGTCACTTTATGCATTTTCCATGATAGAAGCTAATGAGTTTATGGCTAGAAGTAAATACTTCTCAGAGGCAAAAAAGATGTAACCTTTTTTTAAAATAGATGATACATATTCAGTGTTACTGCAAATGGTTTTACATCTGATTCAAGAAAAAGCTTCTCCTCAAAGCAATTCCTGCCCAGTAGCAGGGACCTGTTTCTTTGCTTTTGCAAACCTCCTCTTCACTTATTTCAATACCGAGAATCCAGGACAAGGAAGAGTGGTGGAAAAGCCTGCTTACTGGAAGGTCGTTAGGTTTAGTGAACTGCAATGAATTCATGCACACAAGAGCTGTAGTTTAGACTTTTATAGGTGTATAAAGGACTAAGAACCTTTTGAGCTATCAGAAAACTAGAAACTATTATGGCTACTGGTGGTAAGGGTGTTTGTGCATTTTGGAAGATGGGATATTATGCTCAGTTGCTAAAGGACAGGACAACAAACCAGTTTGAAGGGTTCACCTAGTTTATACTTGAACTGTAACAACATCTAGGCTAAAACCCTCAGGAGACTATCTGAGGATAGAGTGGCTTTGTTTGTTTTTCTTTTTTTCAGCCAGCCGATCCACTCCCACCATTTCATATTTGTGTACCAGGTTCTCTCCTGTGTCTTCAACTCTGAAAAATACAGGCCCTCAACCTGTCAAATACTTCCAAATTTAGGCATAATCACAAGCCAGGCATCACTGCTACGTGTTGTCTGTAAGAAGCATTCCATTGTCTTTGTCACCCATTTATATCCTTGACTTGGGAATTCTTCTGTCCTGGAAATGGCTGCTCATTCTTCTCTACTACACTGGGTATTTGCAGAGAGAATTTCACTGAGGACCAGACAGTAAATCGGGATGCTTAAATACACGTGAATGTCATATAGATTTAAGTAAACCTTTAATAGCTGCTGAGATCAGTGACCGTGCATACGCTGTGAACATACAAATCAATACAGCAGTGAGTGTGTTAATTGCTCAACCTATTTTATTTTCAGGCATTTATCTTTTAGTGTAATGGGGATTGTACCATTCCTTCAATTTGTATTTGACAGAGCACTATGGAAAGCAGATAAATATTCACAGTAATTGCCATTGAGACGTCCATATAATCAGGTTACACATCTAAGCTAATAACACTTACATTCTCATCTTTTTTCAAGGTCTACTGCCCTAAAGATTGATTTTCTATTGACAGTTGCTGGACACTGACAGTCCTGACGAATCCATTTTGTTTGCTGGTTGTGCTGGCATCAACTCTCAAAGAGATATTCAGAATAAAAAATGTGGGGCCTTAATTTTGCAGAGGACTTTGCATGTGAAATCAATTTAATTTGCTTGCAAGATAGGGCCTCAGAACCAGAATTTGAGCCAAGAAATAAAAGGAAAGCATAGGTAAAAAAACCCAGTGTACCCATTGAGCAGCTTGTCTTGGATGCCGAGATTGTCCCTGCATGCGAGTCAGCTGTAGAGCTGTTCTTACCGGACAAGGCTGTACCTGAACAAACATTGGGAACACTGGCTTCGCAGCAGCAAAGCCTTTGAGCAGGTTCTTTGAATAGTTGTAATTAGTATTAGAAGGTCTGCCCAGTATCTCCCTTTAGCATGTTGTTTTCCTCACGTGCTTATGTTTTGCTAGAGCACATACCACATTTTGAGCAGCCCAAATTTGGTCTCGTGTGTAGGAATTACATCAGTGTTAACAAAATGCATCTATTAGTGGTGTGAAATGCAGAACCTGCTGCAATGGCAGCAGTTCAAGCTCTGACTCTGTGAAAGCACTGAAGGAAAACAGTTTTTCATTTTGGAGATCACTGGAAGGCAGCAGAAGAGGGATATGGAAATTACTCAGCCGGACATATTCAGGACAAGAGTTACCAGTCCAGGGTCCTCAAAATAAGCCAGATGCCATTTTCTAACCAACTAGATCGACTAACTATTAATTAACCCAAAGGTTTATGAAAGCTGAACTGAAGTTGCTCAGTGGTGATTCCTGTCCTTCCAGAACACTGTGCTGGGCTGCACGCTGCCTCTGAGGACAAGGACGCAAGGAGGCCTGTGACCAACACCCCTTTGGCATACTGCCGTAAGCGTGGTGGTTAGTGCTCGGGCTTTTAATAACAAATGCCCGAGTGAAGGGCAACAAAATATATGCAATTCAGCAGCAGCTTGGAAGTGAGTGCAGAATTGGTTTAACAAGAGCGATAAATACGAGAGTCCACACTGCGTGCAACTCAAAGCTGCTCTGTGCGCTGAAGCACATACTGTTGTTGACTCCTTGTAGACAGCTGGTACTACTCGTAGTACTTACGATATCATAAGTACTATCCAGTCGGGGGCCTACCCATGCTTTTTAGACACTAGGCTGTCATACTAAATAAAAAAAAGTTGCATTCATTGTGGGTTGTGATGATACTGCCATCTTCCCTCTAGCTCACACTTGTGTGTTCTCTCTCCTCTTTCTCAAGTGTAAGGCTGAAATGTAGAGTGCTTTTAGGGCCCGGTCAGGCAAAACTGCCAGTCTTGCAGGCCAGGCAGGATCAACTCTGCCAGGGATTCAATGAAGATAACACCAGACTTTTAGCTATCCTTTCTCCATAACGCATGGTATGGAGAGCACGCTGAGTTGTAGCTGAAGGCTGATAATAACTTTCACTTCTTGACAAAATAGAGCATCTTCTAGTTTATCATGATCTGGTCTTTGGCATGCCGCACAAGCCTTTTGTTTCTGCTTAGCTGGAAACTTCTGTCATCGCTCTTCCAAAGAAACAAGTCCCTGTGAGAAATAATTGCTTTCACCTGGGAATGACCCATTTCCTGAGGGTGAATGACCAAGAGGAGAGGGAATAGCACTGGGTGAAGATCAAACTGAAAATTTTAGATCTTGCATCCTGGGCCTGAAATGAATGCCTGGTATTTTGCCTGGCAGTGCTTGGTTCTCATCAACAAAATAGCATGGATTCAGATATATCCTGTTGCCGCCAATTAATCACCCTTCTGACCCATTATAAATAGATTTAACTTTGTAATCAGTGTGATCTTCAAGTATGTGGTAGATTTGAAAGTAATCCTACTTTCCTGACTGTGATGTTGCTGTTCACATTGCCTGTGAAAATAGCGTGCTTATTGCCGTGATCTCTGGTAGGACTCGTTGCTACACTTCTGCAGGGTATCTACTAACAAGGTAGGTACTGTATTTCCTGAATTTTCCTTTAGGTTTAGTTACTTGCATGACCTGTATTCAGTGATGTAACACAGAACTTCCTTATCCTGTTTGCCAGATACAGTGTATAAAACTTGTAAATAAATATGCATTTAATTTGCATAAATTATTAGCTTGCCAGAGAATTGTGATTTTTATCAAAGATTCTGTAATGAAAGTTTATTGTTGCAGAAATTGCTTGGACAATCAATCATGATGATAAGTCTGAATATATAATATATAATACTTACAAATGTCATTCATCAAAAACATTCATGTGAATTAGGGTCAAGTCCCCATAAAAGACAGATTCCTCTGCTGAATATCATTTATCAGTGAAATTAATGTAGGGAATAGGAAAGAGAAATGCTTTCGACTTTACAGTCATAGTTTATCAAGTGCTTTCACAAAAACATCTGCCTAGAGAAGTAAACAAAACATCAAATCTTCCATCGGCTTTGACAGTAAAAGCTAATTATTTCACGAGGGTGCTACCTATTATTTACTACAAAGTACTATTAAACAATGACAGAAGTGTTTGTTTCCCATATGCGAAGAAATGGATTGCTCCAGAGGCCAGCGATGTTACAGAAAAATTCTTTGACATTCCTTCAAAATGCAGGCCGGGTTAGCACAGGATTGTCACCGTCCGATGCCCTGAATGGTGCCCATTCTCAATAGCTGCCACACAGTTTCACAGAGGACAGAGGCTTCCCTATTTGCATTTTTACTGCGTTCCCGCTACTTATGAAGGGAAGACTAAGGAATGAATGGGCATAGACTGCTGATTTATCCCCAAGTACAAGGCGTATTGGCAGGATTATGGAGCTGGTGATGCTGCTACCTTACTGTCAGACACATAAAAAAGAATTACTGGCAGGCAAGAATGAAAATCTGTCTCATAATTTTCACCTTTTCCTCTTCAAACCTGTCCCAGATTTTGAAAGATCAGATAAAAGATTATGCTGTGGAATGCACACATTTACACACACATATATATTTTCTATGCTTGACAAATTACTGTAACCAAGAGGGAATGAGCACGCACAGCTCCGCTGCCGTCACTGGAAGGTGGCAGTGCTCAGTCTGTCACAGGGCCAGGCCTGGAGCCATTTTTTTCCTTAAGCCTGTGATAAAGCACACAAACAGAATTTTTCTGTATGCATTAATCATCTGAATCTTTATAATTTAAATGTCAGCTGCATAAATTACTTTTCATGGATTAATGAAAATGAAACGTGCTCTTTGTATTGGAAAGTACAAGCACAATACATTCTCTATAATTTTTATTGTAACTTTAAAACATTTGGGTGACTATAGAATAGGTAAGGCCTTGGTTTGTAAACGCCAGGTGTTTGTTTGGTGGAACTGGGATGACGGAGGAGGGAAGAAGTGGTCATTTTTGCCCTTGTGTTTCTAGGGCTGGGTCACTCTGGTACTTGGCAATACCCAGGGAGGTGCTACCTTGTCCTCCAGAAGTTCAGCTTTGGTTTTCCTTTATTAAAGGATAAACCTCTATCCAGAATGGCTTCCAGAGAACTTAAAAAAACTTCTGCGCTGACAGTAACCCTCCTTGAGCTCTCTGCATGAATATGCTGCCAGCCCACTGTAATTAGGTTGGAAGTTGTGAACATTATTCCCTTTCATTTTTGTGAAGTATCATTTCAGACGGCCACTGGAGATAACATAAGCGCCAGCTCCATTCCCTCATTATCTCCTTATGTAGCACCAGCAGGAGGGATCACTCGCATTAACAACTTGCTCTCGCATCTCCTCGTGTCTCGTTTCGACGCTATCAGCAGCCGGCAGCTGGGCAACACCTCAGTTTAGATAGCTCACCTCCCGGAGAAGCAGCCTGGCGTAGCTGCTCGGGAAGCGAAACCCTGCCAAGGGTATATGGAGCTCCAGAAAGCCCCGGGGAGGTCAAAGAGCAGGCACAGCGATGCTGCCGACACCAGCCCCGTGTCGGCCAGGCCTGGCTACCGTGACTCGCGCGGGCAGATGTTTGGGGCCAGAGCCCACGTGCCCACATCTGCCGGGGATTGCTGCCCGGGAGGACGCACTGCTTGCGGTGCTGTTCGAAGACCTCCACGCCCGGGAAGCCCTCGGGGCTCAGCCCCAGGCACTCAGCCCCTGCGCAGCAGCGGCGAGGTGCAGGCTGGGGCCCGGCCGCCCGCTGTGCCCGGTTCTGTCGGCCCCTTGTCGGCGGCAACCTGTTGGAGCTCGGGCGGGCAGCGCTGTGAGGAGATGGGGGCCGAAGCCGGGGGACAAGGCCCAGCGGCGGCAACGAGCCCCTCAGCTTCAGGCAGCGTGAGCGGCGTCCTTCCCCGGGTGCCTGCCCAGAGGGACGGGTGACACGGGAGGGAGCCTTGCCTCGGCGTTCATGCTGGGGGGGGTGAGCGGGGACAGAAGAGGAATACATATGTGGGGGTGTCACCTTAAACACGGCAGCCTGCCCTTCCCCCACAGCCTGAAAGAGGAAGCGCAACAAGCGCTGGCAAAGCGCCCTAAGTGTGTCCCTCCCGGCTCCCCTCCTCCGCGGCCCACCCGGGAGAAGACTACACTTCCCAGAGACCCCGCGGGGCGGTGCAGCCGGCCCGGCTCGCCCCGCCCCCGCCCTCCCTCCACCGCCTGGCATCACGGTCCCCGTAGTCTTCGCGCGCTCCCCGCTGCCTTCCCCCCGCCGGGCCCTCGCG
>WAAD01004536.1:48179-59309 GCA_013389945.1 Fregata magnificens
CGCCGTCTCCTCAGCAGCAGCCGCAGCCGCCGCCTCCGGCCGCCTCCAAGAAGCGGGACCGGCGCATCTTCTCGGGCACCTGCCCCGACCCCAAATGCCAGGCGCGGCTCTTCTTCCCGGCCCACGGGCCGCAGAGCAGCGGCAGCATCGAGTGCACGGACTGCGGGCAGCGCCACGAGCAGCGGCAGCTGCTCGCCGTGGAGGAGGTGACGGACCCCGACCTGGTGCTGCACAACCTGCTGCGAAATGCGCTGCTGGGCGTCAGCGGCGCCGGCCCGCCGCGCAGGAACACCGAGCTCGTCAAAGTCATGGGCCTCTCCAACTACCACTGCAAGCTCCTGGCCCCCATCCTGGCCCGCTACGGTATGGATAAGCAAACTGGCAAAGCCAAGCTCCTCACAGAGATGAACCAGGGAGACATCTTTGACTGCTCCCTCTTGGGTGACCGCGCCTTCCTCATTGAGCCGGAGCACGTTGAAACCATTGGTTACGGAAAGGACCGCTCTGGCAGTCTCATCTACCTGCACGACACCCTGGAAGACATCAAGAAGGCCAACAACAGTCAGGAGTGCCTCATTCCTGTCCACGTGGATGGAGATGGCCACTGCCTCGTCCATGCAGTCTCGCGGGCGCTTGTTGGCAGGGAACTGTTCTGGCATGCTCTGCGAGAGAATCTAAAGAAGCATTTTGAGGAGAATCTGAGTCACTACAAGGCGCTTTTCCATGACTTTATTGATGCAGCAGAGTGGGAGGACATTATCAATGAATGTGACCCTTTGTTTGTTCCTCCAGAAGGTGTGCCAATGGGCCTTAGGAATATTCACATCTTTGGTCTGGCCAACGTGCTTCACCGGCCTATCATCCTGTTAGACTCCTTGAGCGGAATGAGAAGCTCTGGAGATTATTCAGCGACGTTCCTTCCTGGTCTGGTACCTCTAGAAAAATGCATGGGAAAAGATGGCATGTTGAACAAGCCCATCTGCATTGCATGGAGTAGCTCAGGACGTAACCATTATATTCCTCTAGTTGGAATAAAAGGTGCTGCTTTACCTAAACTGCCTAGGAAGCTACTTCCTAAAGCCTGGGGAGTTCCTCAAGACCTCATCAAAAAGTACATCAAGTTAGAGGAGGACGGTGGTTGTGTTATCGGAGGAGACAGAAGTTTGCAAGATAAGTACTTGATGAGGCTCGTTGCTGCAATGGAAGAGGTTTTCATGAGTAAACATGGTATCCATCCCAGTCTTGTAGCTGATGTACATCAGTATTTCTACAGAAGGACTGGTGTAATAGGAGTCCAGCCCGAAGAAGTGACTGCAGCTGCCAAAAAAGCAGTGATGGACAACCGCCTTCACAGGTGCCTCATCTGCGGGGCCCTTTCAGAGCATCATGTTCCTCCGGAGTGGCTGGCTCCTGGGGGGAAACTCTATAACCTGGCAAAAAGTACCCACGGCCAACTAAGGCCTGACAAAAATTACAGTTTTCCCCTGAACAGTTTGGTGTGTTCCTACAACCCCGCAAAGGATGTGCTGGTACCAGACTATAGCCTGAGTAGTTTGACTGCTTGTAACTGGTGTCATGGTAACTTAGTGCGTCGTGTCAGAGAAGATGGATCTGTTTCATATTTGGATGGAGACAGAACTAATACTAGGTCTACAGGTGGCAAATGTGGCTGTGGATTCAAGCACTACTGGGAAGGAAAAGAATACGATAATCTCCCTGAAGCTTTTCCTATTACTCTAGAGTGGGGTGGAAGAGTGGTGAGAGAGACTGTCTACTGGTTCCAGTATGAAAGTGACACATCTCTGAACAGCAATGTGTATGACGTCGCCATGAAGCTTGTTACCAAGCACTTCCCTGGTGAATTTGGTAGTGAGATTCTTGTTCAGAAAGTTGTCAACACAATATTGCATCAAACTGCCAAAAAGAACCCTGATGATTATACCCCTGTAAATATCGATGGTGCTCACGCCCAAAGAGCTGATGATGTACAGCAAGGACAAGAGTTAGAATCGCAACTTCCAACCAAAATTATTTTGACTGGACAGAAGACAAAAACTTTGCACAAGGAGGAATTGAATATGAGCAAAGCTGAAAGAACTATTCAGCAGAACATTGCAGACCAGGCTTCTGTAATGCAAAAACGGAAAAGTGAAAAATTGAAACAAGACCATAAAGGGCAACCGAGGACTGCTTCTCCTGGGGCTGTTCGTGAGGGGCCATCATCTGCACCTGCTACACCAACAAAAACCCCATATTCTCCAACATCTACAAAAGAAAAGAAAATTCGAATAACCACAAATGATGGGAGGCAGTCAATGCTTACGCTAAAGTGCACTACCACCTTCTTGGAACTACAGGACAGCATAGCGAGAGAATTTAATATTCCTCCGTATTTGCAATGTATTCGCTATGGTTTTCCTCCTAAAGAGCTTCTGCCTCCCAAAGAAGGCATGGAAAATGAGCCCGTTCCTTTGCAGCATGGTGACAGGATTGCGATAGAAATCCTGAAAGGTAAGGAGGAAGGCAGGCAGTCTTCTTCAGCGCACTCGGCCCATGCTGTCAAGCATGAAGATGTTGCTGTGACTAGTAAAATCTCGTCGAAGGAACTGCAAGAGCAAGTCGATAAGGAGATGTATTCTCTCTGTCTTCTAGCAACACTAATGGGTAAGGCTGACTTCAAGTTATACTTTAAAATTGTGTTTTTAAGTAGAAGATAACATTTTACAAACCGTAGTGACATACCTATCTTTTTTAAAATTTTATTTTCTGTAACCATGGAGAAGGTTAGTTCCTTTATTCCTCTATTAGAAGAACATTTAACATGCTGTCAGTGATTTGTTGAGTGTTGTGACTTTTGAAAATGCGTATACGAGATACTTGTTCTTTCTTTGCTATAAAGCCCTCTTTTAAAAAATTGCTGTTTAGAAGTTGTTGCATTTCCTCTTCTGTCTGTCTCTTTGTTTTTCCTGTCTCTCATTAGGCACACATCTGATGTGTATGTGTGTGAGCTGCATGCTCTCTTTTTTTCCTACATCTCCTTCAGGTTTCAGAAAATAAATTCAGAGCAGAGGTGAGAAGGGGATGCTGAATGTCTGCTCGTTGGAAGTTTGAGGACCAAATCGTCATCTTTGTAGTAGGATAAAGTCCTGGCATTTCTCCCCACAGGGAGTTGTGTTGGTTTAAGCAAATGAACACAACATTGTGTCCTTAGCTAATCTGCTAATTTTAAGTGAAGATCTGGTCTTCTTAAAGAGCTGTTAAAAGTATTATTTCAGAATGTAAGCAGAGGAGAAACTGAAAGAAGCTAAACACAGATTTGAATCCCAAAGGTGGACATAGGGTTGCAAAGCTATGCTTGTAAATCATCAGTCATGTAAAACTGACTGACTGTTAATAAATCAAGATGAAAGGTCTTTTCTCAGGTGCCTGTGGTTTTTATTTTCATATTTGGACTCAGGAGACTTGGACCTCCATTTATGTACTTTCTTCATCAGGTTTCACAGTTCTTGCTGCTTACTGGCAGGAAGTAGAACAGTAATTATCATACATTTAGCTCTGTGAACCTGTTGAATAGTAATGTTTACAGGTTTTTTTTGTGGGAGCCTTCTCTTTTGCTGGAGGGATTTGGTGTGGCTAAAGCATGTGATGTTTTAGAAACGAAACAATTGCATAATCACAGAGTGCTATGTCAGAAGTTCATCATGCAGAACTTTGATTCTTTTCCAAGCCTGATTGTTTACTCCCGTGTCTCTTGCAAGATAGCATGCTGAATCACTAGCCACCTCGTCACACTGACATTTACACCACAGTTCCAAAGTGCAGGAAAAGGTTAGGTTTAAAAGCTCTCTTAATTTTGAGATGAAGCTTAAAAGAGTGCTTTCCTGTTTTCAGTCAATACTCCTGAAAATGTAGTTATTGGCTTACAAAAAAACTCTTGAGGTGCTTTAAAAGTATCTCAGTGACTTCAGCATTAAGGTGTCTCATTTTCTTTCACAAGTATTCATCTATAAACTGTGAGCTGATCTGTGATTGATTCAAGAATCAATTTTTGTCTTTGGCTCTCATTGCTGTTAGACTGCTTTCGAAGCACAGGCTAGAATAGAATTTACCTCACCCTTCTCTGACTGCATCCATTTTGTATTACTAATAGAATTAAAAGTGTCAGCAAATGGTAAACCAACCAGTTATAACAACTTGTGCAGCTACTGAATAAGATGCTATTTTTATATAATCACTTTTCTCATCAGGGCTTCGTTTTCCTTCAAAGATACTTGTGGAAAAAATCTAGACAGTTGACTACTTACAATTGTGATTTTTCAATGGGGAAACAAACTCTTAAGAAACTTCTTAAGTCCTTGCGCTTTCTTAAGGGTGTTGGGGTGGCAGTTCCTCAAGGTGGTATATTCAGCCTTTATGGGACAAGAAGCCTCCGTGTTTCTCAATTATGTTTCTGTACTGCTAAAAACTAATGCTGCAGAGCTCTGAGAGTCAGCTTATCCTGCATGCTCTTACTGTAACTTCGTTCTGCTAAAAGCATTCATCTAATACAGTCAGATTAGAATGTGTAGAGGGGGGATGCTGTTGAAATAGCTTTCTGGGCCAGACACGCTTTGCTTCCCCCCTCTCCCCAATGCCCATAGTGAAAGTGTGTCCTCAAACATCTGTAACCATTCTGGATGCTGAAAAGCTTTTCTTTCATACAGGGTCTCCTGTAGGCTGACTTGATGCTTCTTTCATAGTTCAGTTACTAGAATTTTTCTTTTCTGGTCTCAGCTAGTTAACATATTAAAATTTTAGACCACGTTCTCTAATTTTTATGTATATAACTTAAAAATAAGCCTTGGGAAATTAGATAGTGTAATTTCTGGACGACTCAGCTTTACAAAAAATCATGCGTAATATGTTTTCTCCCCTATTTTTGTCTAGCTCAAAATACAGAATTCTGTAAGGAAATGACTAAAGGAATTTTAATTTTACATTACCATAGTTAAAACATTATATTTTTAAACTGATTTTATATACACCCATGCAGAAGCACTCTGGATACATGCAAGCCAAGCGTGTATCTATTTTGATTGGTTTGTTTTGCATTGATGAATTTGTCAGTGCACAAGAAATCAAAATAGCGAGGTTTAAATTAAATTTATTAACAGATATCAGGATTTGCTTGGATTTAAACAGCTTGTTTTTAAGCCAGCTGTAGTTCCCTGTAACCTATGTTTATCAGCTGAGCTTTCGATTCATATTGCACTTCTTTGTGTCCTCTCTGCTGTACGAAGTGACGGTCTTGGGCTTTCACTGGCATAGGTTACTCTGCACCCGCTCTTTTTCAGCAGCGTATGAGGCATGCTTGTGGGTAGGATGGTCTTCATTTGTTGCCGTACCTTAATGTTGTGGGGCTGAGGTCTGGTCTGAGGGAGCGTGTACTGCAGTGGGAATAGTGCAGAGAACATAATCTCTTTGATAAATATAGTGTCTTGAGGGAGGTTTTAATCTAACTAAATGATCACCCAAATTAACTTGTGACCTATCAACATCTTACTCCCATGGTAAACAGAACCAAAACAAACAGTAAAACGCAACTAGTAACAAAAATGTGCAAACCTCAAATGTAGTCTAGCTGAATCACACACACTAGTTCCTCTGATCTGAGAAAGTCCAGTTGTAATTGTGGGTTTTTTTAGCGTTCCAATCTGAGATCTCTTTATCAAAACAGCATAGTTAGTTTGTATTTCTTTCAGTGGCTGATGCTTTTGTTTTGTGAGCCCTGCTCTCCATACTTTTCTGCATGTAGTCCTTGTTAGTGTTGCATAAAAGGCTATCTAAACAACGATGCTTCTCTGGTGCAAGGCTTGAAAAATCATGCCCAGAGTGAATAGGGAATCTTTCCTTGGAGAATGCCACTAATGTCTAAAACTGGGCTTCTTCTAAAAGCCTGGTGGTTGTCTTGTGAAAGGGGAGGGAATCCTTCAAATAAGAATGAATTGCTAGATGCAGCAGTATAGGAGTCCTTAGTATGGAGTCAGCCACTGTGTGGCTGCTGGCTGTGGCCTCCCCAAGCTTCAGTAGACTGATGACTGTATTCTATTACTTATCAGTGTAGTGGTTATTTTGATTCCTGTGGGCAGTATTTAAACCATCAGGAAGACTTCAGCTTGCTGCTGCTTGGGGGAAAATGAAGAGCCACAGCAGTGATGCTTCGGAGTCATTGTGTATAGGGACATGTATTTCAAAATGTAAACGAGAATAGGGAAGCAGGGTAGCAGTGAACACCTTTTGAAATAGCAAAAACGTGAGAGAAAGTGTTATCAGCAGTAATTGTCCTCTCTCCATGCAGCTGTTTGAAGAAGAGGGAAACGGGTGGCAATAGTGGGGAGGAAAAAAGAATGCTCCTTTTAAAAACATTAATTTAAGTTTGTTTTTTTTTTTTTTAGTGGGTCAGTGAGAGCTGGAGAGGAGCTTCAAATTTATTAGCAAGTCAGTAGAGAGGAGTTATCAGGATAAAGTCAAAAGACAAGACCTCCTTCTTCAGTAGATCATGGAAAATAAGACAGACGAGTAGTTGGTTTTACTTGGAGGTTCTTGCTATGAAGTGGAGGCCAAATCTGTGAGCTTGATGTGCAAATGAATGCAACGAACCAGAGCATATATGGTTCAAGGGAATGCATTTAAAATTAATCAGATTATATAGGTCTCCTGCCTTTAAAATGTCTAAAGACAAGACACAATGAAGATGCACTGTACCTTTTTATAGAGAATGGGGACTTGAATAACACCTGAAGTGGAGACAGAATCCTCCTGGTGGGGGGACAGACGGGCAGGGGAGTGTACGGAGTCCCGTGCCTGTTCAGGAGGGGAAACAGAAAAGTCGCAGAGTGGCTTGAAGGGTTTCAAAGCATAATGTAGCAAATAATGCCACTGTCACAAGGGTGAAACATTTTCTCACCTGAGGCAGGTGGGATAGGAGAGTAGCCACAGTTACCTTGTGGGATATGCAGTAATGAAATGCAAGGAGGCATTTAGATGTGCCCTATATTCAGTATGTGGAAGGTATTAAAAATAACTTTTTACGTTTATTTTGCTCTTAACAGCAAGCAAAGAAATATTGGTGGGTAATATTTTACAGCCTCACACATTCCAACTACCTCTATTCCAAGTAGTAAGTGCATCCAGTTAACTTTAGTTGATGATTTACGTTCTCCAGTTTTAATAGAAAATTGAGAGACATGGTTATTGAGATTCTGATGCCTAAAGAAGGGTGCAATTTCTATTTAAAGTATCTCAGTATGTTCCTTGAATGTTTGATATAAAGTGGGAAAAGCAATTTTTTCTGAAAATGTGTACACATAGTTGTTTCTGCATCAGGAGAATGGAATTTATCAGCACTTTTTGTTTGTACTACTTTGACAGCTGCATCACACATCACTTCTCTGAAGCAGGTAAGTGGTTAGTGAAACGAGGAAAAGGGTATAGGTGAAAATGCAGATCTGAACTGATTTAGCATGTGCTGTTAGGTCACTGATATTCTGTCATTCTAACCCAGTTTTTCTGTTCTTTGTATTGCTTTCCTTACATAGTCTAGGTTGGGGGTTTTTTTTCCTCTCAGCGGCATTTAAAGTTGTCATATTTCAGTACCATTTTTGGCATCTCTGAAAAATGCTGGTTACACAGAGCTGGGGCCTCACAGTTGGTATTTTGTTGCTAACTCTCAGGAAAAGCAAGGTACAGACACAGCTTCTGTGCAGCTGCCTGTGTGGACATTTGTATCTCAACTACAGTATAATGTCTGCTGTATGGTAGCTGTGAAATTGAGATCTGATTTTTGAGAAGGTGTAGGGATATAGAATTGAGGTTTTAATGTGCAAGGGTATGTGCTTGAATTTTGGAAGTGTGTTAGTAATTTCCTAGTTTTATGTTGAAAGCACGGGTAGGAGGGGAATGGAGACTCGTGTGTAGGGCCTGGCAAAGAACCAGGAGCTGCAGCTTGGATCACATCAAATTTGGGAACCTTTGTACTAGAACATGTAGGATATTTGAGTGCAGACAGTGGTATGTTTTCCTGAAAGTTTCTCAATGTCCTGGGCTCCTATTCTGTAAATTTGCAATAAATATTCAAATTCCTAATTGCATAGGAGAGAGTGAGGTTTCAGCTTTTAATTCAAGGAGTTACCTTTTCAGCTGTCATCTATAATGTTAAAATACAACTGTTTAATGATTGCGTTTGTTTTTTGCAGGAGAAGATGTTTGGTCTTATGCAAAGGGGCTTCCTCAGTTGTTTCAGCAGGGTGGAGTATTCTACAGCATAATGAAGAAAACCACAGGTGTGTTTTGTTTTTGTTTTTATCCCTTCCTTCCTCTGTTTTCAAATCTTTAAAATTGTAAATTGGTATTGAGTCACTTGTGAGCATAAATCTATTTTTATTTTATTACCATGGTACATCTTCATTTTCATAATATTATAGAACTCATTATGCTCCCTCAGAGAGCCTAAGACTAGGGAATCTGACTAAGATTAGTTCATTCAACTTAAATCTCTTCTTTTCTGAAATTTTCTCTGCAACCATACATCTCCATTTAAACTTCCAGAATTGTACACATAACTTCAGTAAGTCAACTGATTTTTAAAAAAAAAATTTTTTTTTTTTTTTAAAGATCAAACAAAGAGAAGTTCATAGGACCTATTCCTGTTATACTTAAAAACACTTACTGGATAAGCAGTTCATCTTTCTAGTGTGTTTCTTAGTAGATACTGTATACAGGGGTACTGCATGTTTTAAATGGTTGGTTAAATTTGTCTTTCATTTTCCTAAGGTGATTGTTCAAAAGCAAAGCTATCCATCCCCTTCTTGCATTGCTAAATGTCGCATCTTGGACTACGTGCAGAATAACCAAGCAAGTAGTTAGAGTATATTTGATTTTTAGACAGATTTACAAATACTACCTACAAAGAATAACATCTGTTTTTTAGAGAAGAAAGTACTATTCAGTTATTTTCTCTCATTTAAAGTTTATTTTTTTTATTTAAGTCTTTGTATTCATAGTTTAGATCTTGTGGTTTCGTCTATAATAATGATTCCTTTGCTGCTTTCTTACTGTTTGATTTCTTCTTAGGCAGTTTTATCAACCTTAACTTAATCTTGATTATTTCTGGAAACAGGTATTTTACCACATAATTTCTGTTCTGTTTGCAGTAATTAAAATGCGTGGTATACTCAATGTCTACTACGTCTCACTGCATTATTAGCCTGGGTAATAAAATTAGCATGCAAGTGTCTTATAGCAGATCTGTTTCCTTTCAGTTTTCTTTCTTTTACTATGGTTGTACAGAAAAGATGGGTGTATTGTTTGTGGCAAGTGAATTAGCTTAAACAGTGCCTGATGGAAAGGACATTTTGGACCAATTAATGACTAGCCAGAGTTGAGAACCTGAAATGAATCCAAGGGATTTTAACCCAGCTGGTCATTAACTCACAGAAAATGCCTGACTTAAAAGTCATTTTTGCCAACTGACAATGTGAGAACTAAGGCTGTGGGAGGTGATATTCTGTATTTGAACATTATTGCATTTCTGTGTGTGCAGGTATTTTACACTGCCTTGGTAGGCACAATTACTATTTCAGCATTAACATACTTGTATGATTTTAGCATTTTATGAACTACTAAATTTCCACATTAAACAATTACAGTGTGCAACAATTAACTATTTTCTTCACTTAAAGAAGCTCCTTACCTATTTGTAATATTTTAATTAATGTAGTAATGTAACTACTATACTGGACATTTGGAACAAAGCTTTCTGTCAAGTGTAGGTACTGTTAATCAGTTGAAATTTGATCTAGTAGATCTTGTTTAAGATCTTATTTTGAGATTTCAGGATTGCAATTTCAGAGGCAGTTTTGGTCTATTGTAGAAACTGTTACAGCTCTCTTGCAAATGAAGATAGAGCTGAGAAATTATGTAGTAAAAATATGTTCTTCAGGCTCAGTTAGATGGATAGGTGTGTGGGGTTAAATTTTGTTCTGTGTGTGTTTTGGCTGTTTGGTTATTGGGTCCCATGGATATGTAAAGAAAGGAGCTAGGTGTCTGAAGTTCTTGAAATAAAATCTCATCCGTAGATTATCTGCAACTGTAAAAGTGTCTGAATCAGAAGCTGTGGAGGATGAGTGAGATTGGTCAGTTGGTTCATCAGTATAAAACCAGTTTAATTACATTCCAAATTGTTTGAGTGACCTTTTTCATTGATGCCCAGAATATTTGTTTAGACTGCATTGTATCTGATAACACAGAAATAGGATTTGCTTGTTATGCTTCTTCCCTTCTGCATAATTTCTGGTGTTTTTCTTCAAGAATTGTAAGAGAATATGAGGAAAAATCCCATTAATTTACCTATTCCTGCTACTTTAAAAAGTGGGCTTTTTTATTGTAGCTCTCCTTGCGTAGCTGGTAGAACTAAAGTGAGGAGAGTTGTTGCAGCCAAGTTTTTGTCTGCAGATAGCTTTTAACTCACAGAAAGCCACTGTCACTAAAGCGATACCTTACTGCTTTTACCGCAACCTGTATAGGACAGAGTTGAAAGAGTTATTTTGTATTTTATGATGATAAACTGGAAAACCCAATGTTGCCCATTTTTGACACAGAGCAGCTTCAAAACTTAAATTTGTCTAACTCTCAATTATAGCAGATCAGTCAAATTGTAAGTGGGACAATGAAACAAACATCAGATCAAAAATATTATAACTCATGTTTGTTTTGAAAACAACAAAAGTTATAATCTCCAGGACTACTAAACATAGTAAGCTTGAAACACTTTTGTTTATTTAGCAACACTTCCTCTCTGAGAAGAAGGCAAATAGCAAATTGAAAATTCGTCAGGCTTAGCAGCAGTTGTACACCCTGAAATCCTGCTACAATTCTAACTAGTATGGAAGTGGTCTTACATAGTACTTTCTCCAGATAGATAGTGATTTGTAATGTGTTCTTTGGCAGTTTCCTGGTTTCTTTGTTTGTTTGTTTGTTTACTTTTGCATGGTTTTGGGGTGGGGGGTGGTGGCGGTAGTGATGGGGTTTGGCTTGCTTTATGTTATTGCAGGCATATTCTATTTCTTTAACTTCTGTTGTATTAGAACTGCA
>WAAD01004537.1:3360-13580 GCA_013389945.1 Fregata magnificens
TTCAAATTATATGGCACTTTAAAAACCATTACTTGATTAACCTTGCCGCACAGGAGATGTTTGTGTGTTTGATATTTATTCATGGAAAGTGTTAATTAACTCCTTGGGAATGGGTAGCATCTCACTAAGCTTTCTGTAAGACAGTAGCAAGTTGAGAAGGAAAAAACTTAAGTTGATTTTCAATATTTCCTTCCTTCCATGTATTCTTGGCATAAAAGTATTGAAGCAGGATCCTTCAGTACGTGTATACTTAACTGTCTAAATTGTCATTCCCATTTTCTTAAAAGCTATTCAAAATATTGACCAAGAGTATCATGTAAGTCATAGTGCATATATTCCGTTCCTTGCTTGAACAGTGGCTTCAGTCTATGGTTATTGTCATGTGTTGGCTGGGTAAAATGTAAGCCAAGAGCTTTGAAATTCCATTTGAAATACTGAAATCTAACATGAACGTTCTGATAAGATTTTCACAGTCTTGATTTGCTAATGCAGAATTAATTTCTTGAAGTTAAATGGACACCAGTTGATGCTCTTAACAGTTTCTTCCTTTAGCCCTGGAATTTTTCATAGAATTTTGAGAATTTAGCAAATATTCTTTCTTGAGAAACCTTGAAAGGTCTTGACAACTTTGTAAAAAGTTTATATCAAATTTGGCATTGTTTAAGATCAATTTGACTGGTTTTACTTAAAAGCCTCTTACAGAGTCTCACCAGCCTAGGGTACTGGTAGAAGTTCATAGTAGTTTGAGGCCTCAGTCTGTCAACCATTTTTATACCTCTTTAAAATCACCTAAAATGGAAATCTAAAGTGCTTTTACCGGCTTAATACCAGCAGAGGGCATTACAGCATAGTTCACTAAAGACTAAAAACAGTGTTACTTTTTGGAAACAATGCAGATAAGGACAAAGTATATTGGAGGTTTGATAAGTACTTTACTGAAAGACATGTAGACTCTGTAATGATCACACTGAACTGACTGAGAGGATGTCCCCATTATAATGATAAAAATCAGGTTTTTAAAACCTCATTTGCTTCTTTAAATCAAAATGCAAATGTTGCAACACAAGTAGTATTGCATACCAAAATGTGTCGCAAAAAGTAAGCATGTATATTTTCTTAAAAGTTGTGAAGCAAATTTAAAATCTTAAAATTTAAAATAAAGTTGTTCATAAAGAGAACCAACTGAATATGTTTGAACGAAATCTCTCCAACTTCTCCTCAGGTGAATGGTTTCCCCTACCAGTTAAGAAAAGGTCCCTTGGTAGTGGCACATTTTCATGGCACTATGCAAAGTTTCAATATTGCAAACCCTCTCAATGCCAAGGCAACCTCCACTGGCCTGAGGCTGTTATCTCTATGTGAGGCTATCAATTTTAAATACACAAAAGCGACAGTTTACCAGCTCCATCATTAAGAAGCAACATTTAAAAATGTCAGTTAAAGCTAAAACCAAAAATAATTTATTAAATAAATAATGCAAAATGATTGGGAATACTTTTCTGCGTGTATGTGTGTGTGTAGGTGTAGGTTTAGAACTAGGTTTTTGGCACGTAATATTTGTGTCTTGGTGCTGTTCTTCTACTTACCCATCTAAGAATTACAACTACAGGGATCATATGTGGAAGATCCCAGGTAATATCCTCCCCTGTTGTGGTCTATAAGAACTTCCCCTGAGACTTTCTTTGGTCTGAGTATTTATTTAGTCTGATATTACTATCTGAACTACCATGCTGATGCTGTCTCCTTCCAGCATTAAGATTTCAAGTGCAATTTTTCTGTTCTTGTTGCATTCTTTGAGGTTGGCTATGAGTCCATGCAGCTCTGACTGTGGCCTCCAGCTAAAAGTAGGATGTTCGTCCAGCAATATAGTTGAGGGTAAATGCAGATAAATTGTGTCTACTCAGTAACAACTGGGGAAATACAAAACTTGTCCATTTATATAAAAGAGAAGGGTGAGATTTTAACTTTTTGTTTGGAAGCAGACTGCTGCATTTTTTAGGCCTCTACCAGTGCTCAGTGTGTAATTTACTCTTGCATCTTTTCTGTTAAGAGGCGAGAGGAGAGGAAACTGGAAGTTGTATACCTATGTGATCCTCACTTAAGGTTGTGCTTTGTACTTGGGAAAATGCCATTATGGTGTAACGGAAGTGATCCTCTGACCTGCTAGAGGCAGTCAGCACTCCACAACCTTTCACAAACATACTATTTTTTAAATGTTCTTCTTTTATGCCAGTACAGTTTTTTGAGAGGAGCAGCTGCTGGCTTTAAATTAAATGACAAAATCTCCGGGAAGAAGAGGAGGAACACACTGACGGCATGTCTACACAGTCAGGAGCAGATACTTAAGTGCCTGCTCCTTGTACACGGCAAGCCAGGCACACAGAGCCAGCTGCAGTGCAGCAGCCATATAGCGATGTTATTATAGTAATGAGGCTGAGCTAATAAGGCCTGTTGAGACACAACCTGTGTTAGCTCAGGCTTGGCACTATGATAGCATATTTACTCAGCTTCTGGATTGGAGCTGGCTCGTGTCAGGCCGTTTCAGAGAGTGGGAGGAATAGTTGTGTTACTGGATGCTCCTAACTATGTAGACATATCCTGACAGATTTGTCCTTTGGGAAGTTTTAAGGAGAATACATGCAAGACCAGTTTTCTTTTTAATGAAATATTTAGCTGGGGCCCAAGGCCTTCCCTCTAGGTTTTTTTNCCATTAGGACCTAGACTAACAGTTTAGAGAACAAAAAAAATCAAAAAGTAAAAAGAAAACCCCCAAACAGCTCCATGTCCCAAAAAGGAGAGAAATGCTTCTAAGGGCCAGAAAACATTTAATATCTAGCAGAATAAGATGCTTCTGATCAACAGAACGCTGGTCTCTGTTTTGAAGGTGAGGGATTTAACTAATCTTTTTCCTTTTTTCCTTTATTTCCTACCTCATAAAGTAGGGGTAGTTTGGTTTTACTTAAACACTTGAAACACATTTATAAAATTTTTGGTTTTGTAATTAAACTAAGTAATATACATTTTCACAGTTCTCTTGAAGTGTGGTTTTGAGAGCTTTTAATATGGATAAGGATTGCTGGGATCTTTATACCTTTTCACCTAGGGTATTTTGCAAGGACTTTTAGATTGCCTGTATGTATTCTGTATATGCAGAAAATGCTAGCCCTTATACACAGAGGAAGACAGTTCCACTTGTTCATTAAAACAGACATATTACCGCTTCAAGCAGGGTACCAACAGCAAGGCCAGCAAAGTGTACTGCTAATGTAAGATTTTTGCTGCTGCTTCTAGTAGCATACTGTGTCTGCTGACAGGTAGTACATACTTCTGACACCAGCAAATAAGCATACCATCATGGGGCAAAGACTTTCACCTCTTCCCATGCTGGTCACACAGCACATACTGAAAAATTTCAGGGGGTGTAATAAAATGTATGCTCTAGGCACTAAAACAGGATGTCTCTATCATTTGTAGTTCCATCCTTACTTTTTTCCCTTCCTCCACTCAAGGGCAGAATGTCATATTAAAACTGTAGTAAGCATTTTTTTAATTAAAAGAGGTTAAATATATGGGATCAGATAGGCTTTCATCATGCAATTATAAATTGTATGCTGGTTATTTTAAATTTCAACATGCAATTGAAATTGTACTGGGTGAGCTGGCTTGGGTATCTGCTTTGCATTTGACTGAGTTAATTCACTGCAGGTATTCAGTTCTTAAGTGGCGTCTGCTTTAAGTATGCGCAGTAATTCAATCAAAGAAATAAGATGGATAGTTTATGTAATCCTTTTCATCTCCAGATTGCTAAGGTTAACCTTAACTATTCATGAATTATAAATGCATATAGCAATCTCAAACTAATACATGTAAAAACCCTTTTTTTGATGGCCTGTTGAAAACCATGGAATAGTTCCTTCTTTTAAAATATAATTGATGGAACCTACAGGCACTGTATATCATTTCTTCCACTTATTTGTAATCTTAAACAAAAGTTTTGTGCAAGTCATTTAAAATGGTCGTCTGTGGTAATATTAATCTTTCCTCTGAGCCAGAAACATAGGTAATTTTCTCTTCAAAATTTTGGATGCATCATTCTTACAGCCTTTCTCAGTGCCAATAGATTCTGTGACATGAATGGGAACCCAAAGGCAGATATTACAGAACAATAACGCTCTGTTGAAGGCTTCACAATTCCTGGAGTAATTAAATAAAGAAAAAAAGAATCCTTTCTCTTTCATTTTGTTCGTTCATTCAATGCCATTTGGATGTTTTTGCTTGTTAGCTCTCTTATAGGCAGTACGAACAATCCACTAGGTGACACCCTCATACTCTTCCTATACTCTATATAGAAACAAGGAGATAGTGAGTACTGAATGGTTCATTTGTTAAACATTTAAAGCAAATACTGAGATTTCAGGGACAGGTCTCTCTTTGTTTAGTAATATCAGATATAACACTGTTTTTGTAATAAATACTGTGTTGTTTGTATATAAATTACATATTAGGCAGATTAGCATTTTGTCATTAACAAGAACAAAACCACACAGCAGAAGTTGTATGCAATATTTCCTATAATTATAATAATTTTTTAAAAGCATTTGAGCTAGTCTGCTGAGTAGACTGAATAGAAAATATGCCCTTAGCATTTTTTACTGGGGGAACAGAAGGAATATAGCTTCAGTGATTTTTTTTTTTTTCCAGTTGGGATGTGCTATAGCATCTTTGAAACAGAAATGAAAAGCTGCATTCACCCCTAATATAAAGGAGTATTAAAGGATAAACTTCAATGGAATTTTGCATGTTTGTGCCAGTGGTGATTTTTTCTTGTAGTTCTTTATGTTGATAACGATGCATTATAAACCCTTTGAAGAAAGGATCTTTTGTTACGTTGTTTTTATATACCTAGCATAATGAGGCTTGAGCTTGTTTAGGGTCTCTATCTACGACTTCAACATAGCAAATAAAATTTTACATTTTATTGCTAGTATTCCTTACTCTGCAATGACTATGAGTACTATTCTAAATGTTGTACGTAGTAAAAGACACTGGAAGTCTGACTTCACTAGTAGTGTAATTAAGAGTAACATCAAAGAAATCAGAGTTACATCCCAAAATTAATGTAAATAAAAGTAAAATCATGTTAAGGCCCTAACAATCAAACACAAGAAAATCATTTATTTGAATAGCATGTTTAAACAGTAACCAGCCAGGTCAAGAAAGAGACAGAAATTGACTAATATGGGCATGGAAATCATAACATTTTTTGTTTACTCATAATAATTATCCCAATTAATTATATGGCAACTGTAGGTTTTCAAGCTTCTGCTATCCATGCACTTTTTATATTCGGCTACACTTTACAGTGCTCCTTCTTCTAACAACTTCACTGCCTGTTTAGCTCTAACGTAGAAAAATCCATTTTTTTACTACTGAAACCTGCAAAAAACTACTGAAATTATACGCTGTTCTGCTGTCTTATATGTTTATTGATTTCAGTAGGATTCCTACATGGGTTAGGCCCATAATACACTTACAGACAAATATAGAGAGAGATGTGTAATTCCTTGTATTTTTCCATTTTCTTTCAGCTTATTAATGCTTACACTTAGAAAAAAAGATTTTTAATAGTTTTTTAGGACAGTTTACTAAATAATCCAACAGATCACTTCTGTGGTGTCCTAAACAGTCTGGGAAGAAACATCTTTTGAAACTTAGTTGTATCTGATAGAACAATGGCAGGAATATGGTGGACTATTTAAGTGGTTGCCTCTTTTAAATGAGTATTACATTCTGAGGATAACATGATGTGATACAGTAATTTAAACATATTTTAGACTATAGTAGGTAAATAACTAACACTAAAGTGATTAAGAGATTAACTGGGGGGGGGAACAAAACACAAAGGACAGGACACATGGCATTGCATGAGTTACTACAGGTGAATGTGCAAGTGCATTGACTCTTTTTGTGGGATTCTTGAATCCATATGGTTGATCATATGAAAGTAGACCCGAGCCTGGGAGGGATGTCATGCACATCTTCACAAATATCTGTGAAAATAGTTCTAGTTTGAATAAATTGTACAGACATCTTCATAATAGTCTAATTGGTAACACTAACAGTGCACTCTTATCTGAACTAGTTCTCTCTGAATTCAATGGAAGCTTAATTGTAGAATAATGTTACTGATTTACTCATTCTCGCGGCCAGCCTCAGAATGCTCCTAATGATAAACTCCATGCGCATATGCAGACACGTGCACTTGTGATCATATAATATACACAACGCACGCACATAGGTATTTCTGGTAGCCAGCTCCCGGAGATAACCAGAAGGCTACACAGTAGTTTGAAGATCAGGACAGTAAGAGTCATTTGCAGTTCAAAAAGGTTTTTTGTGGAGAGAGAGTGCAGTTGCCCCATAACACATCCAAGACTTCATGTGCATATCTCTGCCTTTAGAGAGAAGTACCTTGGGATCTTTAGTACTTACAGAAATCCAGGTTCTTCTGGGTAACATGAAATAAGTAATCTCGAAGAGCACATTGTCCTTGTATCAGACGCAGCACTGATTTCAGTCACTTCGAGGGAAGAGTGCCATCTGCTGAATCACAGCTATCGGTGCTGTAGAACCTTTTCTTTTTCTTGGAGGTTTCCCAACCACACTCCTGTGTCTCAAAGACAGGCAGCATGTGTAATTTTGTGCATAGGAGTAGTCCTATTCTCTCAGAAATTACATGTTTGTGTAAGTCTTAAAAATGGCGGGGGTGGGGGGGTGAGATTTACAAGAAGACAAATACCAGATTAAAAATTCAGTCCTTCAACTGTTGTGCATTCAGTACTGTATGTAATTTAAATAAAAAGATAAATGCTGGGAATTAGAGCTAATATTTCACTTTGATGAATGCAGTAGATGTCTGTTATTGTACAATCAAATGCATACATTACTGTATTTTCTGTAGTTTTAAAATTCACCTAAAAACATTACTTTATGTCACTGGAAGTGGGCTATTTTTTCCTATGCTTTTTGGAGTGAAAATTATCCATTGATATAATTTAGAGTGGAATACAATTTTATGACATTTTTGCCTTCTCCTTTTCAGATGCCACCAAATTTATCTCATCTTATCTGATTATTTTTCAGGCATTCACATTTCATATATTACAGAATTAACACAGCAAGTACATGTGCATTTTAATACATATACAAGAAGCGTTCCCCAGATCTGAAGAGGTTAAAGCCATATTTCTTTTCCTAGAAATATTTTCTGACAGATATATATATATATGTGTGTGTGTGTCTCATATATATGTATATATGTCTCAGTATCAAGGACAATAAGGATGCTTAAGTAGCACACATTTTATAAGAACATCTGCAGAATTAAAGATTATGTCAATTACTTATAAGATATTCTGATGAATTTCTGTAGGCTTACAATTTGGAGAGATTCACTCAGCTGTGCAGCTGTTATATATTATTACAATCTAGATGAATTTTAAAAAAAGATAATTAGAGCAGTATATATCCACCCCTAGTAATTTTTCTGAAGTAAGAAAACACTGACAGCTAAACATTATGTTATGAAGTATCTGAGACAGTACAAATTGCACAAGTCTTTGAAGCTCTAGCATACTTTCTCTATAGGTACCTAAAGCAGAATGAATCTGTACTTCTCAAAGGATAAAGATTTCTTTATAGTGATCGAAAGTCTTAGATGTCTGTTAAAGATGGCGTAACTGTGGCACAAAAGCTTTAAACTGTTTTACTTACGCTCACCTCATGATCATATGGTAAGGTCATTCAAGCTTCAGACCTTTAATCCACTGCTGTATTTAGCATATCTCTGTATCTGAAATGTGAAATTAGAAGACTAACATCCAGCACACATAAGACTTCAATACAGCATAAAATTTTACTGGCCCTTTTTTTGAATGACCTAAGCAAGAGTGTGTGAATCTAGAAACCTACTATTTCACTAATGTACAGGAAAGATATTTATCTTGAGTAGAGCAAACACTCTGGGAATTAGCGAAATGCTTTATTTACCTTCTCTTCACATCGTATATACTTGTTGCCAGTTGCAAAGTAAATGGATTAATTTATGTTGCTAGATAACACGTCACAGAAATGCATTAAAAATTACATTTTTACAATTAAAGATTACAGGGAATATTGACAGCTTCATATAAAAACAGGGATACATAAAAATGACATTTTACAAGTAAATAAATACATGTATATATAAAATATATGTGTGTATGTACATTCACAGAATATGTAAACCCATTTATTCCCTATAGAGTGACCTACTTGTAGATTTGTGGTTTTGCTTTTTTAACAGAAGCAATCAATTAAAATATGTAATTCAGTACAACGTGAGTCTGTCAAGTATTGATACTACAGAAGGAATAAAAAACATGCCTTCAAAATGTTATTGGTGGTGGTGGTGTGTTTTCTTTTCTTTCTGGAGGCTATTTAGTCTAGGCTTTAAAAAAAAAAAATCTTACTGTATAGTAACTAGAACAGGTTACCTAAAGAGAATATGAAATTCCAGTAATTAGAAATGTATACTAATGGGATTAAAAAATACTTGCTAGTGGGAGTCTACTTATATTTGACCCTATCTCAGAACAGTGAGGTAAAAGAAAGGAACTCTTGAGGCTCATTTTCAGCCCTGCATGTGACTCACGTTTATTTAATTAAAAAAGAACAACCCCAAACCTAATCTATTGAAATCTCAAACTTCTCGCTAGGGTTCAAGGATTGTCTAGGACCTCCTCACTGTTTTTGTGGTGTGTTTTGATTCTGGAGGTGCTAATACATTTTTCTTTCAGAACGTGCAGAACGATGGCATGAGGTCACTGAACAGAAAGAGAAATTGTTGGCTAGGTACAACTTGAAGAAATCTGGTCATATCCAAAAGTATTCACTGTTACTGATTCCACAGTTATGATTGTTTTCTAAATGTGTTTGAAGTAGGACACTAATTCCTTTTTCTCTCTGAAAATGACTGTCTGATTGGTGTTAAAACACTAGGTCATTTTTCTAACTTTTGAGTGTTCTAATGTTTGGTCTATTCTCATCAGTTTTAGTGGAAAATCTTGCCAGTTTAGTTGCTGCTGCTATATATACACGGGATATATATATAACCAGGATCTTCCTTTTCCAATGTAAACCAGTTTTGCTTTACATTACTGAAAATTTGTCGTTACAGATCTTGCATAACAGTGGACTAAAAGAGATTCAGTGCAACCCGCAGGACCTTTCTGTTCTTGGACTTCTAGTCAGTTTGCCCTACGTTACCCTGCGGGAGGCAAAATGGGGCAAACACAGTGGCATGCCACCATGAGTGCGGTTGGATGGATGGTGGCTGAAGGCATCCAAACCTGTTTGGCTGATAACAATTTGTGGCACGTAAAAATCTTGCGACAGGAAGTAAAGGAAGGTTCTCTGGCATTTTATTATCCCACTGCAAGAAAAGGCTCGCTTGCAATGGGGTTAATATATTCAACATGCTTCTTGGAAATTAAATTTCTTTTTACATCTCATTCAATCCTCATAACCTGATGAATCAAACCTAGGAATAGCTGGAGCTTTGCTGTGAGGTGGTAGTGCTGCCATATGTCTGCCTTCTCAGGCAGCGATCTTGCCGGTACACCTACCCTTTTCACCTACAATCTTAAGCCTTCTTGCCCTACCACCACCTCTCGTGGCGTGAGATAAAGCCATTACGACCACCTGGAGTTGACTCTAAGAGCTGCTCCTGTACCTGTGTGAAGTATTTGTCTGTGTGCCCAGCTGCAGGAGCGAGGATTTGAGAACGCTTGTCCCAGGGGTTTGGTCCACGCCTGGACCACGGCCAGGCTGCAAACCAGAGTCTCCTCGCTCTACCGGGAATGCCAGACAACGCTGTACCTGCCCACAATGCCACTTGCTAGTGCCATTGATCATTGTAGCAGAGGAAAGGTAAAGGAAAATAGTCAGGTAAACCCTGAGGGGAAAGGTGGGCTGCCGCCCCACCTGCTGTGGCCCCGCGCTGACTGCACTGCGGTGGTGAGTGGGTGCCTAACAGTGTGGAATTGCCCCGTAACAGCGAACCAAACAGTCAGTAACTTCAAGGGAGGCCTCAACACGCGTCATGCGATATTCCGTCTGGGGCCTGGGGTTCTGGAGACCCCAGTTGGGGGTTGTTTGCTCGTTTGCGGGGTGTGTGCGGG
>WAAD01004542.1:12094-24966 GCA_013389945.1 Fregata magnificens
GGCCGTTGAGGAGAACAGCCCTATTTGTTTTTAAAGGGGATTACATTTTTTTCCCAGAGGTACAGAGGCATTGAAAGAATTACGACAATGGAAAGATACCTCGGCCATCTTAGGAATTTCAGTTATATTAGAAATGCTGCTGTGAAACAGTGTTCGATTTTTAAATGTATTTAACATGGGGCTATGGTGAGAGTTGGTTATGTGTTGCCACAGCACACAAGAGGCCTGAGAGCACAGATAGGCAAAAAAAAAAAAAAAAAAGCTTATACCTCCCAGGAGGAAAGATGCAGCATGGCGAGCAATCAGGTGCTACCAGCGCAAACCGGGCTCACCATGACAGACAGGGAGGCTGAACAGAAGAGGGGCTTCATTCAGCTATTTACTTTCCATAATTTACAAAGATGGGTTTTGCAGAGTAAAGAGCGTGTAACCTTTTTTTTTTTTTCCCCCCACATTTTCATTGCTTTGTGATGGTCTCCAGCTCTTCAAACAGTTACAAAGGGTGTTGTTCTGGGAAAGAAAACACATGATGTACTACAGGGCTTAGAAAAACCAGATCCTGAGCTCTGTAAGCCACAGGAAACTGTCCCTGAGTACAGTGTCCCTGATAGAGCAGTAACTTTCCACCTGTCTAAATAGACTCAGCTGCTTAGCAACAAGCAGGATCTAAAGGTTGGGCACAATGCAGCAGGTTTATGATAGTCCATTAGGGTGAACTCAGAAGACCTGCAGCATTATGTAGCCTTTTAATTATCACATCCATTCTTACCTTTTTGCTCTTACATTTTTACCAATTTAACAGTGTTAAACTGGCAACTTCAGTCTATCCCTTTCAAGAGTGTCTGAATTTGAAACATTCATTCCTGCATTACTTTAGCTATAAGGTAAAGAAAGCTGTTGGTGGGTTTTTAAAATTCTAAGTGTTACTCTATTACATCACTTGGTTGATTAGAGGTGGAGGGATCACCCTTCTTCTGTTTCTAGGTTGCTAATGAATGAAAAATGGTGCTGTACTTCCACATCCTCCCCCCCAAACCAAACGTAGAAGAATTAGGACATAATATAGTCTCTGCAATAAGATACTAGCTTCTGCATCAGCAGTTTGAGGTCTGCACTTAAAGTGGACTTTCTCAAAGACACATTTTCCCTCCTAATAAACATGAAAGCTGTGATACGTTCTCGTATCTCTCTCAAGAGAAGGAATAGCTTCATGATACGTAATGTATGCATAATAAATAACTAAGATTTAATTATTTTGATGAAAGAGCCAGCAGAGAACAGGGAAAGAGCACCAATAAATTGAACTCTTGAGCATCAAAACGTATACTTTTGAGAACAGGTAACAAACATGAGATGACAGCTAAGTACAATAACATTTCTGCTATTAAACATACGCAAATTTTTTGTTAATAAGTAGAGCTGTTGCAGCATAAAGGGGACTCAGGGGAGAGGGGTGTGAAGAAGGAGGAAAGAAAAATAAATGCATTTGGGCAACTAATGTTTACATTTCATATTTGATTAGCCAAAACAAGTATTTGACTTTCACCTCTTATAAAGATTCGTTGTATTTTTTTATTACCCCAGCAGGTGTTACACTACAGAAACAGGTTCTGAGAAAACAGAAACAGTTTCTAGAACTCAGAAGGAATGTCACTGATTACCAGTAGCTGATAATTCAGTTAGGCTGTTCGCAAGCACTGGACTTCTTTCTCTTATTCTGAAGTAACTTTTAAGTAAGTGTCAATGCAACCATACACTCACGTTCCCTAGGTCAAATATGCACGCTGCACTAACAGTTCCATAAGGGAAGCCTCAGCTCCTCAACTATCGAGCACAGACAAACAGGAAATCTGGCGCTCCTGCACGAAGGGGACAGATGTGCTGGGGTACCGACTGGGTACGCTGGCGTAAGAGATGCACGTTCTTTTCATACGAACATCAGGGGACTCGGAGATTATGGTCCAAGCCACCACCATGTAACCCTATAAAACCCAAACATACCAGTAAGCATTCAGAGATCCCATTCCACCACACATGTAGCTGGACTACAGGTATGCAGAGACCTGGCAAAGGGGATGCCCGTGTTGTGACAGAGACAAGTACACAATACTCAAAAGACCGGTGAGTAACTTACTGTGGCCATGAGATGATGCAAGATTGTTAAGTTCACTAACTAGGCATGTAATAAATGAATAATTTGCTTAAGCGGAATTGTGCGGTGGTCTATGTATTTAATTGGAGGATCCCAAAAAACTGACAGTCAGAAGGATATTTATGGTACAAAAAAAGACATTATATATACATATACACACATGAAATCTATCTATATATATCTATATAGATATATATAAATCAGTAAACTTGAATAGTGCCTTTATCAAGAGCATCTTAAGGCATTCAAACATTTTACTATGACATTGACCCAATTTATTATCTTTTTGCTTTGGCTGAATTAAAGCAAACAGATTAAAGGTCTGATCTGAAACAGCAAAGACATCTGAAACCAAAGCCTAATAGTATCTTGGGTGACAGCAGCATCATCTAAGAACCCACCCACTGCACTGCCTATTAGCTGAATGATATTAAAAGGAGCCTAAATAAATCATTCCCACTCACAGCTTTGCAACAGCAGAAGATACGTCAGTCTCAAAGAGACTTTCTAGCCTTATATTCTATAGATTCTATTACAAATTGAGGATAGAAAAGATACAGCAAGAGGGCCTGCCCTAGGATAGAATGCCACTGAATATCAAATAGTATTTACAGTACAGTTACGGGATTATAGAACATTTTTTAAATACAATTAATATGTGTACAAGGGCACATAAAAGAGAAATTTATTTTCACGCTTTACAAAGTGAAAGTAACCTGAACTACAACTTACTGCAGAATTCCACAGCTGCTGGTTAGGAGCTCCTCTTCTCAACTGCCTGTACAAACCAATCCCCATCACAGGTCACCAGTGAAATACCTATGTTTTAAGCAGCAGCTATGAAGAATCTCAATAGACTCTGAATCTCTGTATGAAACGTGAAGTTTCAAAACATGGGTAAGGCATAGCATGTTGGAGCATCACAACAACGTTTACATATAACTAACTTTCTCAGAGAACTTGGACTGTAACACACTGCATTTTTGCAAGGAAATATATAATACTGCAGCATATAGGTGGCAAAATTCAAACAAGGTACATTACAACTTCTAACACAAGATAACAGAAAATGCCAGAAGCATCTACCAAATTCTAAAGATGCAAGCTCTTCCTATACTTGTTTAAAATGGTAAAATAACATTTAATATTTCAGTATTTGCACAAGTCCTTAAAAGACTCAATAATTTCCTTTAATAAAAGCAATTGGCTTTGCTTGTATAGAATTGTGGTACCTTTACAGGTTTGGGGTTTTTTTTTTGGTTTTTTTTTTTTTGTTGGTTTTTTAAAAAACATATTGGCTAAAGACCAGTTATAACATTAAACAGGAATATAACATACCACAGTACAGGCAGAGGAGAAATATACTCAGATAAAAAGGCAATTTTAACAGTCAATTTAATGAAGGACTGACATTATTTTCTCTGCACACTTCACAAATGGTAAGGCAGGCTTGATTAAATTACCTTTAACCAGTAATATATTATACTTTACTCCAAGACAAGTAGACCAGTTTTACTGGGATACTTACTATGAAGGATGATAATCTTTAAAGGTTTATTTACATGGAAAACAATCTTTTTTACACAATATATAAAATGGAGTAGTTATACGCTGCAGCCATTTTATAGTATTTAAGCTAAATGAAATGAATCTTAAAAACTATTCTACTTCAACAGCTATGGAACAGGTAGACAGAACATGAATTGTTGTATTAAACTAAAAACCCATTTTCATTGTAGAAAGCAACTACCTGCTTGAGAAAACCATTTTTCGTAACCATCTTCTAACCACGATAAGCACTTCACAGTAGAGGGGTGAACTTCCACAAATGTTTTCTCCCATGACAAAGTCCATTTAAGAAGTTTACACGCTGCCAACCCTCTTCACTGCAGTTCACTCCTTCCTCAGTTATGCTAATATAAATCATTTTTTGGACCACACTGGAAACTGGATCACTCAAATGAACTTGCTTACAAGAAAGAAACCTCCAAACACTAAACACCAAGCAGTTTTTTCACTGATCCAGTATTTAGCACAGTACTATAGACAGTTGCACTGGCACAAAGAGAGACACTGAACTGGAGCACAGAAAGGCAACAAACGGCCGTAAGTGCACAAGAATTTCTTAAGCCAGCTTCATGAGAAAAGTAAACTAGTAACTGGCGTTTGCTGTGAGAACAGCCATGAACGCCAATTTCATGATGTTTAGATAGTCACAATGCCAGTGCAATGGCACAAATAATAATTTAAGAAAGCAGTAATGCTTACAGGCACATTATTAGATTATCCATTGGAATTCAATTCCAAGGAGGAAATGTTTTAAAAGACAAAGTTTACTACAAATAGTGCATTTTCTTTACCACTGTGTTAGCTTCAGGAGAAAGGAGGAGAGATATAGCTAAAAAACGTAACTCTCTCTGCCTCTCACCTGTAACTCCTCGTCTTGTCTCAGGGAAGCACTTAGAGGGCTGCCCCCCTCCCTGTAACCTCAACAGGCTCAGTACCCTCCCACCATGAGACCCAAAGGGACGCCTGCTCACCTGCTGCGGGAAATTATGAAAACAGTCATGCAGAAGGCAGCAGACACAGCCCTAAGTTCCTAATTTTGTTCTGAATTGGGCTGTGAAATACTGACCTCTGAAACTGTACTGACAGCTCAGATGGACTGGTGCATGACATTTCTCCTCACTGTCTGTGTAACTAGGAGAAAAACTGTCAAAGCCAAGTGAAACCGGTCTCCACAACAACAGTCTTGAAAGCCAGAATTTATAATCTTCTCCCATTACTCTCTCAAACATATAATAAAGGAACTATTCTAAAATTTATTTTTCAAACTAAAAATTCCAACTAAAGCAGAACTGTACACACTTTACAGTTTGGTTGTAGCCAGAAAACTAAACTAGATTTCAGAAACTGTTTTTCCTAAAACCTCTTTTCATCTCGTAACTATAGGAGAACTGATGACAGGAGACAATCAAGTTTCTTCTGAGTAAGCAGTCCTTCTGCTTTGAGAGTACCAGTCATATGCTACAGCATTACTAATGTCAAATTCAATTACTATTTAACAAAATACTAGTTCTAATGCTTTATCACTTTACAATCATACTGTAGCCAAGACTGATGCTTTCTTGTTCCAAAGCTGAGAACTATCCCACTACCACAGCAGCTGGAAACATTTCACCAGATAGATGGCTCAGTTTTTCCAACACTGTGAATAATTAGGCTGAATACAGTGAAAAGTGAGGGTACAGCAGCCTTTTTTTTTTTCCCCTCTTCAGAAACATATCAGAGAGCTTTATTAGTGTAAAGTAGGCTTTATATTTGGTCAATGCAAGGAAAAACTGTCATTAAAAACTCTGAAGCAGAGATTTGTTTTCTAAAATTATTCAGTATATGTACAAATAGATAGCAGGCATCATCTTAGGGGGAAAAAAATCACCACTATTTCCTATTTTGAGTACTTAGAGTACAGAGAACCAATAATAAAATTCAAGTGATTTTTTTCACCTAACATCAAATCTCTTCTAAATTAAACAATTAACAATGCTGGAATAAATTAATATTTGAGAAGGATCTCCCTGTATTCTGGGGAAAGAAAATGTACAGAGAGGGAAAGAGAAGACACAATTTTCTTAGTGTTTACAAAAAAAAAAAAAGCTTGTATGTATTTACCCTAGCAATCTTCCCTCAATTCTTTTAAGAGAAGAGACCTTTCAAAAACTGCAGCTGCAAAATAAGTTTATTTAGTTTTTAATCTTTATTCCTCTACTAAACATAAACCAGGTCACGATTTTGAACTCCTCTACATGCCTGTTCTTCATCATCATCATCTGACTGCTGTTCTGAGTTTTGGGAACTACCATACTCATACTCAATGGGCTTTGGATTGTTGTACGGGTAGCCATTGTCATCAAAAAACCTTCGGAAGGTGAACTCATAAAAAGCATGTTCAGGATGTTTTCCATTTTTGTACCACCCATTAAGTGTATCATTTCTGTTCCCTTCCTTATCATCATCACTCCACAATTTATCTGGATCAACTGGATCAAAGTTTGATGTGTCCGTAGGATAAGCAATTTTGGGAATGTAGAAAGCAGACTGCCGCCGTAGGTCGCTTGAAAAATCAATTGTTTTAAAAAATGGATGAGCTTTTATTTCATCTGCACCGTTTTTGCCTAAACGATCTTCTGGCCCTCGGCAGAGTTTAATAATAAGGTCGGAGGCCTCTGGACTCAGTTTAGCTTGAGGTGGAATATGAAGTGCAGTTTGCCAGTTGATAACCTTTAAAGCAAAAAGAGGTGTTATTCTATTTACAATTTCATAAAAAGGAAAAAACACAGTGAAAATGAAAACAACAAAACAAAATCCCTAACAGCCACAAAGCAACCATTCAACATGTGTGTTTTCACACTAGAGAGGGGAAATATGAAGCTGCTCTTTCAGAAACACAAGGAATATTTTGTCTGGAAATCTGGCAAAACACAGGTAAAGTTTATTCACATTCCAAATCTAAACTAGAGTCTGGCATGGAATACTCCAGCTATAAACCAACAAAGATACCATAAAATCCAGAAGCTGAGATTGGGTACATGGCTTACAATCTTAAAAAGGCGGCGAGACAAACGAATTTTGATTTATTTGATGCACTGGAAAGATTAACAGATTTAACATTAAAAAAAAGTCAATACTGCACTACAGTTGAGCCAACTAGTATCTTGCAAGCTGAATGCAGTTTTGCAAAAATGGCACCTGCAGAAGGTTGCCTTGGTGGTTTCTCTGAAACAGCTGCAGCTCAGGAAGGAAGGGACCAACAGCTCTGAGCTGCCAGTAACCCTGAGCAGCCATGGTCATCTGCTGCTCCTCCACCTTTGCATGCTGAGCAGCACCTGCAGATATATGGCAAAGGGAAATCCTCTACAGGTGAGCAGGCATGGAAGCCAAGTGGTGGGAAAAGAACACCCAGATGCTGGAAGAGGAGAAGAAAAGAAAGTGGAAATAGTAACTGGAACAGGTACAAGAAGTGAAAAGGGAAAGGCTGAGATCGGAAATGTGATTTTTAGTTGGCATGTTTACCGTACAACCAGATAAAAGATATGAACGTGATCCTTGAAGTCCCTTTACAAATTAAGTGCACTGCCACAGTAATGTAAAGTTTAAAATCTTGTTAGTTTATGACATGCTTAGATAGAGCAGCACTTTCAAAAATCACCTTTGATTCCACTACAAATTAGAAAGACTATGTAAATTTCAAGCCTGCTTTTTCAGACTGTTAATACCAGACTTTTAAAGTTACCTTCATTTGTGTTTCCAGTGGTGTTTGTGCCAGGAATGGAGGCTGCCCCACTAACATTTCAAAGAGAATTACTCCAACGCTCCACCAGTCACACAACTGTGTGTAACCTGAAATGAAGTCAAAACAAGGTAGTCAAAGCCTTAGTATAATTTTAATCTTGTATTTCTAAGAATAAAAAAAGGTTCACAAGAGAACTCTATTCAATATTACTTCAAGATTTCCATACTAACAACTATTTATTTTTTGTCAAAATATTATATACTTGGGAAAAGTGTCAGTGTAAGAAAGGCGAAGCAAGCTACCTGAGTATCAGTTACGTTGCAGCGAGATTACAGTACAAAAATGCATTACCTGTTCGTAACAATACTTCTGGGGCAATATAATTGGGTGTGCCAACAAGGGAATGGGCCAGACAGCGTTGATGCTGACGTGCAGCCCTACGTTCAAGTGGCTTCAGCCGATCTCCACACCTGCAATTTGCTGGGTCACCCCATTCATTGCTGAAATCCATACTGTCCTGACGTGCATGATCACCTATAATTGAGTGAGAAAGATGCCAAAATTGAGGAAGATTACACTTTAGTTCTTAACTAGTATGAAATTTTCTTTATCTGTTAAGATTTCTGGTTGTAAGACAGAATCTGTTTCAATTTCAACACTCAGTTTGAGAGCTAAAAAGGTCATCAACATCAGGATTTTGACTTTTTGCTTATGATGTAAAATACCAACTTTTGAGGCCATTGGTTTTTTAGGTGAATTTTGGACATAATTATGAGAAAGTATTGAGTTTCATCTCTTCTCAGTTTTTCCTTAACAAAACTACATTAGGGGTACAGGGTGTATATTGTTCTTGCTCTCATGTAAACAGAAAACCCCCAATATTTAAACCATCAAAAAATAAAATCAGATTTTAAATCTTCAACTTCTCTCCAGAGACTGTGTAACAATCTGGCCTAAGACACATGATATTTTGATAAAAACAAGTCAAAAGTAATATAAAAATTATTTTTGAAGGTATGTTCTTATTTTTGAAAATTAAAAATAGGTTATTACAACATCTGTATTTTGTCACTCTCAAAACTGTCAAAATTTTTTTGCTCTAACCTTTTTTTCGCTGTTAAGCAATCAAGTAGGATTTTTAAAAACCTACTTAAACCTTTCTCTGAAATCAACAGGTTACGCTAAAAGGAAGTACGAGACACTCAGAACTTGGGGCAAGGTTTTCAAGAATAATTAGATTTAAAACATCAGTCCTATCTTCAAAACAGAGTTAGGACTGTTGTCTATCTAATTACCTTGCTACTGCAGTAATTTCCTTTCTCCAAATTTCAGAAGCCACTAATGGGACAAACTTACAGCAGCATAGCTCATTCCTTCTCCCTTAAGGAATCAATGCTCACACTTACAAACTGTCCCTAACTAAACGTTGCTTTCTATAATTTGAGTGGTGTGCAGACATTGTTAGATGCGTTATTATTCAGAAAGAAAACAGCACGATCATCTTCCTACTCATTTATTATTTAATTCCCTGCGAAGAAGGACATGTCAACAAAATAACAAAGAAACCTTTTATATTTCTCTTACCACTCTGGTAGTATTTTGAATCATGGGTCCATCGAAAACCTGTACAGAGCCCGAAGTCAGTCAATTTAATATGACCATCACGGTCTATCAAGATATTATCAGGTTTAATATCTCTGTGGATGAAGCCCATTTTATGAACACTTTCAACTGCACAGGTCAGTTCTGCTGTGTAGAACCGTGCCAGATTTTCTGGAAAGACACCCATTCTAATTAGGAGGCTCATCATATCACCTCCTGGAATGTAGTCCATTACAAAGTACAAATTGTCCTTATCCTGGAATGAATAGTACAGGCGAACAACCCATTCATTATCAGCTTCTGCAAGGATATCCCGCTCAGCTTTCACATGAGCAACTTGATTTCTAAGCAATACATCTTTTTTTCTCAGAGTTTTTGTTGCATATAAAGCATTAGTATCCACTTTTCTTGCTAGGCAAACTTCTCCAAATGCACCAACTCCCAGGGTTTTAATTTTTACAAACATCGACTTGTCCATTTTAGCTCTTCTTAGCCGAATATAATTAGACTCCTTCTGGCACAACATTTTCCTCATTTGATCTCGGGCTTCTGGTGACAATCCAACCTGTGCAAACAGAATTAAATCTGAAGAGTGAACAGTACTCTTAATTCTTGGTGATCATCTTATAATTACAAGGCTTAGGCAAACAAAACCAAATACTTGTATGCAGCATAGGATATAACACTTTAAGGGTTTTTGTTTTCCTTTTTTTTTTTTTTTAATTTACACATTAAGATTCTATGAAAACATATAGGAGTGATACAAAACAAAACGTGATCACTTTCAAAAGCAAAATGCATGAGGTGCCATGCACCAGAAGGTTCTTGAGAAGGGAGTATGTTCTCAAGGACAGAAAGGGTAATTTACAAGCTACTGATAAAAACCACTGCAAATAATACTTATCTGAGTAACAGTGTGCATCAACTGCCTCCCTGATCTCTTTGCAGAGCTAAAGGAAGCCAAGACATGCCTAGGAGCAGTAAATCACTAAGGGCTAACTAAGGAGCTACAGTGAGAAAGGCTTCCACTCTCTAGACTAGCTAGAGCAGAAGTCACTAAACTTCCTGACCACGTCAGTGGAATTTCAGTTGCAGGAGGGAGTATGCAACTCTCACTCTCATGCTTCCCTGTGTATCTACACAAACCAGATCCACATGGCACTGTTTCCTACTGTCCACCCACACGAAGCACGTGCCTCTGCCACAAGCCAAGACCTGATCCCTTACCACATAACCCACCTCTTTCTAACAGGACTTCAGTCACACTCTCTCTACCGCTCTCCACTCTACATACCAACAAGGTGAGCAGAGCAATTTCTTTGAAGTGGCTCACTCCTCCCCATGGTATCAGTTCTTGGCTCCCATCTGTGTACATATGCCTATCTTGAATGAACATTCCTGGTGTTCTGGCCAACATCACTAACATTCTGACAGCTGAAACACTCACAGGCTACACATAACTCATCGGCTACAGCGTGGAAACCCTTATCTACAAGAACCACACTAAGCATTCTCGTCGTATTCCAATCTGGGTTCCTCCTAGTGTATTTTTGCTGGCTTCAATTCCTTTAAAGTGCCATTCAATTCCAGTGCCATCTTACTTGGCAAATTTCAGGCCCTGGAATCAGAATATCCCTTCTTTTTGGTTTTAATGTGAACAGAATATTTCTTCAATTTTTTATATTCTTTTCTCTGTGGCACCACCCCCACATGGCTTTATATTCATTCCTTCTCTTGTTTTCTGTCAGCGTTTTCAAAATCTTATATGTTCCCTTTTTCATAGCATCTCAATTATTTTATCTGCCTACCTGGCTTGAAATCGCCATCCTACAGCAATGATTTCCAAGTTCAACCTGCTGTATATGTCCTTATTTTTTCCTGGACATTCTGATCATAAAATTGAACATGGCCAAATAGAATGCCTGCAAACATCACAACCGTTACTCAAGCACTATTCAAGAAGTTTTCAGTTTCTTATTGTCACATCTTATTGATTCTTGATACCAAACCTTGCTGCTTCCATCTCCTTAACGTTTCAAATGTCTAAGATACTGTATGCATAACAGTACTCAGGACCATCATCAGGATTATGTAACCACTAGTCTAGGCCTGTATAAACTGCATGTTAATAGATGACTTCTACTTTGCCTAACTTGCAACATAACTTGAAACAAATTATAATAGATGTGACTGAGGAAAAAGGCAAGATGAAAGATCAATTAGATATCATTCAGTATATCAAAATGCTTTCAGGATACTGTATGTCACCTATTAAAGAAAATACTGTTAGAACACAAAAGATTTCTTACAGGCATAACAAAAATGGATCCAAAGGAGATGCAATTAGGAAAATGCATACAAAACGCTTGTCTACCCAAACAAACTTCACAAGGAATATCAATTCACTAAGATTTAAATGGGGAAGGCTATCTCAAATTTGAGACAAAATTGTTTGTCGTCATCAGACAGGCAGTAGTTAGGACTGGATAGCAGTAGTTTCAAGACTGGATGTGGGAAATAGACAATTTCTTGATTCGGAGTAGGGAGCTGAACCTTTCTCAACACATTACTGCAGGAATACCCTGGCACTGTCTTCAGGACAGAAACACCTCAAGTTTTCTGTGAATGGACATGCTTAAGGCACACTTCAATGCAGAAGGAGGCATTTTTGAAGACTTACAAATGTCAAGACGACATTTGAAGAACTGACCCTATTAAAGTTCAGACAACGGTGGGTCACCTTCTCAAGTCCCACCTGAACCATGAAGTCTGCTTCAGTACAGCCCCACTTGCACACAAACTGAACCCCACTGATCGGTTAGAAAACAGGCACAGAATATAATCTAGATGGCAACAAAACCCTAGAAGGAGAGAGACCCAATACAGTAATTAATCACTGCAAGACATACAGAGTCTCCAAAAACCTTGTAGCTTTACCTTCTAGTACCTGCTCTCTAGCTGTTGCATCCTAACAATTTTGTTGTAAAAAATAGCTCAAGTACCCCAATACGTCATCTCTTCCCTCAATCCGCCTTCACTTCTTCCTATGCCATCCACTAAAACAAATGTTCATCACAAACTGATCACTCTCTGCATTGATGTATTTTCCCTAGAACTCTCCTGAGCTACAGCATTTACCAAAAATTAACCAACTTTGTCAGCTGCACAAATGCTCATGCACATACACCTCCAATTAGTTCTAGTCAACGTCAGACATGAGAGCTTCCTGAATTGCTGTATAATATCACACAATTTGCTCTCATTTTGCTCCCTTCTCACCTTGCTGTGCCTTAAATCATGACTTAAGTTTCTCTTTGCGGCAAAGCCATCTAGCACAATTCTTGGGCAAATTCACACATCTAAACTAAATATTTTTGAGACAGCTCCACTCTATTCCCTAGGAAACCCGAGAGCGTAGAAATATGTCACTTATGCTAGAAATATAGCATCCTGTGAAGGTAGGTATTTTCTGTAGGGATGCATTGCTTTTTTTTTTTTCTTTCAAAATTCCTACCAAAGCAGAGAAAAGAACGGATTCAATACTTGTTTAGTTCTCTTAAACTTCCTGAAAGTAAGTAATGAGCTAGTTTCCCTTTCTCCTTCTCNTGCTGCAGCGTAATACCACATTTTCCACCCTTCAGGCTGTAATTAAACATCCCAGCTTTAAATCTAGTATAAATATTATAAATTACATTTCATATAAGAAAAGAGATTTACTAGGGTGCTTTAAATGCACATGACAAATACCAAGAAAAGTTATATCAGTTCTTTCACATACGTAATACTTATGCTTACTATGGAACACAACACAGTAAGAAGGGAAAG